>CAAAJI010000179.1:55987-72525 GCA_900642245.1 Fragilaria radians
TCCAAAATAGACTGGATAGACGATACGACAATATTGACCAAGTGTCCTTCTTTTTGAAGCTCACTTCTGACAACATCTTGAATAATGGAGGTTGATTCGAACATGATACTTGTATTCGAATTGACACCGAAGGGTGTTTTACTCTCTTCCAACGAATCTTCCTTCGTGGTTGTTGTAATGTCGCAAGGCTTGTTCTCAAATGTCATTGTTTCTGGTAACACGTGATGGATATTCAATGGGAATGGACATACTACTCCGTGACTTGACTGCATCATGGTAGTGGTTTGAATTTTTTGTTGTCGTACTTGTGAGTGCGTAGAAAATGTGACATGATGATCTTATCTTTTGTTTTGCTGTAAATTTGTATATTCTTAAATATGTGCAAATACCCTTACTTGTTGTATTCACACAAGCAATAACGATTCCCCTTTTGATTCGTTGATCAACAATTCACGCCTCAAAAATACGAAACGAAAATCTCAATTTATTCGGCGAAATAAATTATCATATAATCTAACAGATATGAGTCTCGCAAAATAAGGAACAAAAAACAAGCCGTATACTTACTCGTAATCTTTAAACTGTTGATAAGACTATGAATTGAGTAAACTCTAACTGTTCATCATGCAGATAGACTAAGTAAGCTCCAATAAAGGAATTTCATTTCATTCCTGAAAGGCAGAAAGTTGATGGTATATTTTGACATGCTAAAAGTAATTGGCAAAGACTTCCATTGACATTGTTGATAAGAAGCTGATGCAATTTCCTTTTCAAATCCTAGAGATTGGTGACAGGGAACACTAAATAATTCACTAATTTTCTATTTCTTCTTTATTCAAACGAGTTGATATAAGCCCTGGTACTCTAATTCCAATTTAGACTGTGTAAAGAAAGAAATAAAGCTCAATAGAAAGCGTTAAACGTTTATTCAATAATTTCCCGAGAAAGGGCGTATTTAAAGGTTCAACAAGTTGGAAGGTTGATTCAAATTCAGAAATAATCTTGGATTCTAGATGCTTTGCTTGTGATATTTACTGATAGAAGAGGTCAATGATATCTGAAGAAGGTTCATCCAAAAATGATAGATTTACTATTGAATAAAACTGAATTTTAAAAAACATATTTTTTAAAAATCGATCAATACACAAGATGCGCTAAATCGGAGTTATAGCCTACAATTATTTTGGTATTCTGTATTTTAACTCCAGTATCTATCTTCGAGAAAGGTTACATTTACTTCACCAACTATCATCACTTAGAAATGTGATGTCTTTGTTGCCATAGCAAAAATGCTGGTGAAGTTGTTGCAACCACTACATGCTGTGATGTAACGAAGAGTAAAAAACTGTATTTGTTAAGGCAGAAATGATTCAGTTATATGGTTCTGTAGAAAAGGGGCTTGTTGCCTGAACTTTTTGCACAATATTCTGAAATTTGAACAACACAAAAGAGCATAGAGTTTGTGACTTAGTTTTGAAATAATTACTATCTTTTACTGCATACCATGAATCAAAAGCACTTCGGTTTTCGTTATCAATCGAATGAAGCCAACACTGAAATGATATATCTAAAGATGTGATAATGATATTATGCAACTTATTGTTGGAACTATCTACCACTAGATGCTATAGTGGAACAATCTGCCTTTTGGATACAAGATGAATACTCGAAAAAGAAAAAAAATGCATTTCAACAATACAGACATTAATTATGCAAGGAAAGGTAAACTTCATTCACTATCTAGTAGCGAATATCATGATTTGATTCAAAATTTACTCTTTCAAAAACCCACCGCTGTGCCGTCCAAAAGGAGCGACAGTCCCAGATAGTGACATCTACGTAGCCATCGTTTGTTGCAACAGCAGTGAGACAAAGATCGCTCCATAAACTAATTATCTGATACAAATTTCCCTCGAGATGCTTAATAGACCACCTCAAACTCCACCAATCTGAATGACTTCTGTTTCATAAGAAATGGAACTGAATGGATGTGATCAATCATCCTGGTCAAAGGGTTACAATTGTGGAGTTCATGTTTTTCTACACTTGTTAGCTCTGGCTTTCAATAGTAATATTGCTTACAACACCACTCTCATGGACAACTGTTGACTCTGCTCAGTGTACTGTCTATACAAAGGCAAACTAATCTACTAAAAATTTACACCACAAACACACACACACACACGCAAAGGTTTTATTCTTTTTGATGTTGTGTTATACTTTAGAACAATAGAAACTCATCAAGGCCCCCATCAGTTCCAAATCAATTTGAATCAGTGAATATATGCATGTTGGTTGCAGGTAAAGTATACAGCAATGTGCAACTTGATTACATTTTCCCCGTAGATGATTGATGGAAGGAAATATCAACTCAATTCTTAATGTGACAATATTTGTTTATGGCATCATTTCATTGGTTAAAGACAATTAATATACTCTTTCTTTGTTTTCTGCCATTAGCATACGCTTTAAGTTATTATTTTTTTCGTTGATTCATGGTTTTGTTCCAATGAGTATATGTCTTGAACAATAATTGGTGCCAGGATCAGAACTATGGGCCCTTAAAAAAATGCCTTGCAAAGATTGATGGGACCACCTTAACTTGTTCAAATGCTTGAGCAAGGAGAAGAGGTATTTTTCGTGTTTCTTTCGCTACTTGATTCATGTTAGATTCAACAGTCTTTTCAAGAGTCAAGATACTTTTTTCCAGTGTTAATGCACGCTGGTCAATGGCTACGAATCTTGGATCGATGGTAGATAGTTTGACTTCCATCTCGTTTCGATGATGCGTTTCCATTCTGGCGAAGCGTTGATTAATTTCATGGAATTGAAGGCTGACGGCTTGCTGGATTTGCAATTCCAAAAGATTCGAAGTGTTTTGCCCTTGATAAGAGCATACCTTGATATTATCTTCTGGTGGAATACTACGATTATTGACTGTGCCAAAATTTGACTCATTAGTCATTGTTCGATGGACATTCATCACTTCTTTCAAATGTTCTTCTATTTTCAGGAAGCGTTGATCAATATCTTTGAATCGCAATTCCAAGAGCTTCGTGTTAAACTCCAAAATAGACTGGATAGACGATACGACAATATTGACCAAGTGTCCTTCTTTTTGAAGCTCACTTCTGACAACATCTTGAATAATGGAGGTTGATTCGAACATGATACTTGTATTCGAATTGACACCGAAGGGTGTTTTACTCTCTTCCAACGAATCTTCCTTCGTGGTTGTTGTAATGTCGCAAGGCTTGTTCTCAAATGTCATTGTTTCTGGTAACACGTGATGGATATTCAATGGGAATGGACATACTACTCCGTGACTTGACTGCATCATGGTAGTGGTTTGAATTTTTTGTTGTCGTACTTGTGAGTGCGTAGAAAATGTGACATGATGATCTTATCTTTTGTTTTGCTGTAAATTTGTATATTCTTAAATATGTGCAAATACCCTTACTTGTTGTATTCACACAAGCAATAACGATTCCCCTTTTGATTCGTTGATCAACAATTCACGCCTCAAAAATACGAAACGAAAATCTCAATTTATTCGGCGAAATAAATTATCATATAATCTAACAGATATGAGTCTCGCAAAATAAGGAACAAAAAACAAGCCGTATACTTACTCGTAATCTTTAAACTGTTGATAAGACTATGAATTGAGTAAACTCTAACTGTTCATCATGCAGATAGACTAAGTAAGCTCCAATAAAGGAATTTCATTTCATTCCTGAAAGGCAGAAAGTTGATGGTATATTTTGACATGCTAAAAGTAATTGGCAAAGACTTCCATTGACATTGTTGATAAGAAGCTGATGCAATTTCCTTTTCAAATCCTAGAGATTGGTGACAGGGAACACTAAATAATTCACTAATTTTCTATTTCTTCTTTATTCAAACGAGTTGATATAAGCCCTGGTACTCTAATTCCAATTTAGACTGTGTAAAGAAAGAAATAAAGCTCAATAGAAAGCGTTAAACGTTTATTCAATAATTTCCCGAGAAAGGGCGTATTTAAAGGTTCAACAAGTTGGAAGGTTGATTCAAATTCAGAAATAATCTTGGATTCTAGATGCTTTGCTTGTGATATTTACTGATAGAAGAGGTCAATGATATCTGAAGAAGATTCATCCAAGAATGATAGATTTACTGTTGAATGAAACTGAATTTTAAAAAACATTTTTTTTAAAATCGATGAATTACGCAAGATGCACTAAATCGGAGTGATAGGCTACAATTATTTCGGTATTCTGCATTTTAAAGCCAGTATCTCTCTTCAAGAAAGAATACATTTACTTCAGTAACTATCATCACTTAGAAATGTGATGTCTTTGTTGCCATAGCAAAATTGCTGGTGAAGTTGTTGCAACTACTATATGCTGTGATGTAACGAAGATAAAAGCTGTATTTGTTAAGGCAGAAATGATTCAGTTATATGGTTCTGTAGAAAAGGGGCTTGTTGCCTGAACGTTTAGCAAAATATTCTGAAATTTGTACAACACAAAAGTGCATCGAGTTTGTGACTTTGTTTTGAAATGATGACTATCCTTTACTGCATACCATGGATCAAAAGCACTTCGGTTTTCGTCATCAATCGAGTGAAGCCAACACTAAAATGATATCTCTAAACATGTGATAATGATATTATGTAAATTATGGTTGGAGCTATCTGACTTTTGGATACAAGATAAATACTCAGGAAAGAAAAAAATGTATCTCAACAATACTGATATTAACTGTATGCAAGGACAGGTTACCTTCATTCACTATTTAGTAGCAAATATCCTGATTTGATTCAACATTACAATCTCACTCTCTCAAAGACCCACCGCTGTGCTGTCCAAAAGGAGCGACAGTCCCTGATAGTGACATCTACGTAGCCATCATTTGTCGTAACAGCAGTGAGACAACGATCGCTCCATAAACTTATAATCTGATACAAATTTCCCTCGAGATGTTTAATAGACCACCTCAAACTCCACCAATCTGACTGATAATCCCAGCCAACAACTTCAGCATTGTTTTCGATTCCTGCAGCGTCCAAGTAAAAATCATCCCATTTGCACCTTAACACCTCATGCGTTGGGTTGGCTGTATCGCCGGCACTCTCTTTAAACCATCGCTGGGATTTCCAGCCTTGACCCCATGCTTCCATAATAATGGGTGCACCTACAGTGTTATTGCTCAGAGTGAGGTATCCTCCAGAAAATTGATTTTTAATTTGATACTCGATGCTACCAACTTGAGGAGGCATGGTGGGACGTGGAGTTGGTGCGGTTGTAGTTACTGTTGAAGAAGTTGGGACAGGGGTTGGAGCAGTTGTAGGAAGAAGCGTAGGTACAGCAGTTGGATCCAATAAAGGAGCAGAGGTGGGTGTTAGAGTAGGAGTAGAGGTGGGAGCTAGCGTAGGCGTAGATGTGGGAGCTAGTGTAGGAGTAGATGTAGGAACAACTGTGGATTCCGCCGTAGGAGCAATTGTGGGTTGCACCGTAGGAGCAGATGTAGGAGTAAGTGTAGGATATGATGTAGGAGTTAGCGTAGGAGCAGCAGTGGATTCCGCTGTAGGCGAAGATGTTGGTGCTAGTGTTGGAGCAGCCGTAGATCCCGCCGTAGGTACAGAGGTAGGGGCTGACGTAGGAGCAGCCGTTGATCCTAGCGTAGGATCAGATGTAGGTCCCACGGTAGGAGAAGAAGTAGGGGCAGATGTAGCACCCAGCGTAGGAGCAACTGTAGGAGTTGAGAAAGGGCGAGAAGTAGTAGTTTTTGTTGTGATGGTAATTCCCGCTCTCGCTGGCTCAGTTGTCAAGTATAATGACGTTACTTTAATGTTCACCATTACTTGAACTCCATCTACACTGATTTTGAGTTTATATACACCGTTCTCGGTCAATTTGGAAAGCAAATTCGTCGTCACATAGTCTGTGTTTGAATCACGTGATGTGATCAAGACCATATCCCCTGCTTCTTCAGTTCCTGAATTCATTCCAATCTTTCGATTGAAGTGAATATATGTGTCTGTAGTACTGCGAATTCGAATGATCATTTTATCACTTGTCGATGCAAATTTTTTCTCGGCGAATCCGACCAAGAATCCGCTCCATTCGTAACTTTTCACAATTGGCAAGTCCACGTGATAACTTGAGTACCAGCCCAGCTTCCATGTATGTGCTCCATTGAAACACATATTCATCGCATCATCTTCAGCGTAGGAATATCCCTGAGAAATAAATGAGCTCAACGATAATGACAAACGCTATCATTCAAAGATCAAACGTACCATTACTCCGGATTGATCGCCATTTTCTTCTGCGCCTTCATTGGAATCACCCAAATTCAAGTTGTGTCCTATTCAAAGGTTTAGCGTGATTCATCATCTCATCAGTAGATTATATTTTCAACAAAACTTACCGATCTCATGCATTTGTGCCGTGGGGTAACGACACCATTCATCATTATAAACAGTCAAGAAACTATTGTAGTAACCGTAGGAAATCCAATTTCCATCCGTGCCTGGTGGTAAGCAAACCATGACATGATCTGCAACACTATCAAGCTTCACACCAAGCGATGTTGCTGCTGCGTTGGTAACCTCTGACAACAGAGCGCCATCATTCATCCCATTCACAGCTAGTTTTGGAAGCTTCACAGTGTAAACGCCATCAGCACCCACAATCGGATTCGTTTTCAATGGAACGAAATTCAATTTAGAATCTGAACAAGCGCTGAATTGAGATTTCATACTTAGACTATCACCGTTGGTCCCAAAGATATCATCTGATAATTCTTGTTCTGTGGCGGTTGTTTTCGAATCTTGGCATTCAGCACGAAGGACTAAAACAGTTTTGGTTCCGATCGATGTAATTTGCTGGGCATTGGAGGCACTTCCAGGTTTGCGACCTAACTAAAATTCGGAATCGACGGGGTTAGGAGTTGTATCCAAAGTAAAAAAGTGGGGAATGGAAACATGGAATGAATGAATCGTACCTTAATCGTCACACCTGGAGGGAAAGTTAGAGTGTCTACCTTGTCATCAATCTCTGCGGTTTTAGCGAAAATAGTTGTCTTCCCACTAATAAGTTTGTTCTTTTTTGCCCATTTGAGAGTAAGGCCTTTGACGCGAACGATCTGAGATCGCTCTCCATTCGTGAGATCTTGGCTTGCAAGCATGCAGGTCACACCTTCGACATCATACTCATGGAAATACTTTTCAGTCACCATAACGACACAGGGCTTTTTAAGCTTTCGAAGAGTAGCAGTTTTTCTCCCATGTAATGCTGGTACCTGTGTAATGTAAACGAGAGAGTATTAGGCTTCATCGTTTCGTTTATCGAATTCTCGGTACTCCACCAATTACGAACCTGATCTCCATTGGCGATGCCAAAATAGGTCAAAAGAAATAAGAGGATCAAACTTGACATGAATGTTTCCTTTAAGAAAAAATGAGATTAACTTGTCCTGAAAAGATATTGACTTGTTGTACCAAATCCATCGATGAGCCAAGCTCGACTAAAAAGATCGACCATTCATGCCAAGAAAGAACCTCGACTAAAAAAATATTTTAATAATACTAAACGCATATTCGGGGGATTTTATTTCTTGTTATCTTTGAATTTACATATCTGATACTGAAACTTGGGATCAATTACCTTACAAATGTCATCTCCAATTACAAGTAAAATAAGTTGTTGAACCTTTTAATGTTGCTGCGATTAAGTTGGGTGGGGAACCGTTCACGTTTTCAAATTGAAGTTTACCACTAACTTTGGTGTATCAGTAAATGCTTCACACTAACTTGACGAGAATATTTAGTCGAAATTCCATTGGAGAAAATATTTTGAGCTGACTCTATAATTGAGATCATGTAAACAACAATTTATTAGAATAATTATAAATTATAATGTAAGATCATGACATGCAACAATCTAGCAAGCATCATTGCTAAAGGATTCTGAGACAAAATATTCAACTAATAACGCAAAAAAGCAAACATAGTGAATGAGATGCGTTTGCCAAGTCATTATATATTAGACAAAATTTATTTAGCGCTAAGAAATTCATATTTAAATCCGTATTGCCTTCGCTTTTGGTAGTTTGAATCATTGCAATTACAATGAGAATTCATTTAGGAATGTGCACCTATCTATGAGTGTACCAACAAACCTAAAGATACAAGATAAATTAAGCTTTGTTGCTTACTCTATTCCAGGTAGAAAAATAACTCCTGGTTGTAGCAATAAACAAGGCGGGGCTCTAATCATGATTCATTTATAGCTTAATCAACAAATGATTGCAAGGTTATTGCTTGTACCTAAGTTGATTAGAAAGATTTTTTTACACTTAGTTTTGCGATCTGGGGAAAATTTATATTTTTCGAATTCTTTACGAGTTTTAATTTGATTTTAATCTCCAAAAAGAAATATATTTTTAACGACATATTTGAAATTGAGCTAATTGTTTGTAGGCTTGAGTAGAAATGCCTTTCCAACTAGCACGATAAGGTGCATTAATAATCTTGACCAAAGGTCAATCAGACTGGGTGAAGCTGCAGGGGTGAAAGATTGAGTAGCTTGTGGTCCATAAATAACATTTTGCAAAATACCATTCAATGGCCAACACCTTCGGACTTGACATTGTGAAAGACTTTATTTCAACTGTCATAATAAGATCAAAGCTTCATCATAAGGAGAAAATCAAAAGTCTCAACAAAGTATATTAATTTGAGGACTATATTTCTGGGTGAGCAGAACTTAATTGTTAGATTAAAGAGACAGTACATCCAAGCTGACAGATGACAGTAGCAAAGCGGTAATTGGAGCTTTGCTATAATGTCAGATACTTTTAGAGCTTATGGTGAGGAGGTAAATTGTCTAACAAAATCAGAGAAGATGAGATTTGAAAACGAATCGAGGTAGCAGTGCTAGACCTTATTTTCTAAGAATAAAATTTTCATGAAATACCTAATTTCTAGATGAAATGCGCATTGTAGTACCACACACAGAGGCAAATGGGATCCAAGAAGTCTGTGGGTGTCCAGTCAGACAAAATATTGAATCAGGTGAGAATAAATAGCCCAGTCAGGGATTATCAAAAGATGTGTTGCTGGAGGCAATGTAAGAACGGGCAAAAGAAATGTTGATCGAATATAAGGTTGCAGTACTGCGATTAATATGAAATAGGGTAACATTAGTTTTTCATAAGTGGAATGCTGGAGAAAGGATACATCATATCAAGAATACTATGTTGTCAATTCGGTTATTTATCTTCCATTTAAATCATGATTACCCGGCAAAATATGAAATCAATTCTTTTGTATACGGTGACTGTTGCATACTTTTCAGCATATGCTATGCTTCCTTATCGATTTGGAAAATATAGATGAATCCAATGAAATTCATCATGATTCATTGTGGTGGGAGAAAAGGGTAGCAATTACTTTTTGGATGGATTATCCAACGTAGATATCAATAATCTGATCGTAGAAGGGAAGCTCAGTTTCAGCTTTTCTAAGGCTTGAGTGATAGAACCAAAAGCTGCTAATGACCAACAGCTTCAAATATCTAAGTTACCTGGCTACGATAATACTGAATTAATAATGGAACCTTTCTGGTACTTTAAGCTGGACCGAAACTTGCCTTCTAATATTGTCGAAAATAATAAAATAACATTAGAGAATCAATCTCACATGTTATGAATATGACTCTCATTACAACCTAACTCTTTCAAAGGCCCATTGCTGAGGTGTCCAATAAGTACGACAGTCCCTGATGGTGACATCGACGTAGCCATCGTTTGTCTGAATCGCAGTAAGACAACGATCGCTCCATAAACTTATTATTTGATACAAATTTCCCTCAAAATGCTTAATAGACCACCTCAAACTCCACCAATCTGTTTCATAATCCCACCCAACAACTTCAGCATTATTTTCGATTCCTGCAGCGTCCAAGTAAAAATCATCCCATTTGCATCTTAGCACCTCATGCGACGGATTAGCTGGGTCCCCAGCACTTTCCTTAAACCATCGCTGGGATTTCCAGCCTTCACCCCAAGGTTCTACAATAATGGATGCCCCTTGAGTGTTATTGCTCAGAGTGAGGTATCCTCCAGCCCAAAGATTTTTAATTTGATACTCAATACTACCGCTTTGAGGCGGCAATGTGACGCGTAGTGTTGGTGCGGGTGTAGTCACTGTTATAGAAGTTGGGACTGGAGTTGGAGCAGGTGTAGGAAGAGGTGTGGGTACAGCCGTTGGATCCAATACAGGAGGAGATGTAGGTGGTGGTGTAGGTGGTAATGTAGGTGCTCGTGTAGGTGGTAGTGTAGGTGCAGGAGTTGGTGGTAGTGTAGGTGCAAGTGTAGGTGGTGGTGTAGGTTCGGCAGTGGGTTCCGGTGTAGGAGAAAACGTAGGTTCAGATGTCGGAGACAAGGTAGGGGGAGAAGTTGGTGATCCCAATGAGATCGAAATTCCAGCTCTCGCTGGTTCAGTTGTCAAATCTAAGGACGTTACTCTAATGTTCACGGTTGTCCGAACTCCATTGATACTAATTCTGAGTCGATATACGCCATTCTCAGTCAATTTGGCAAGCAAATTCGTTGTCACATAATCTGTGGATGGATCACGTGATGTAATCAATACCGAATCCCCAGCTTCTTCAGTTCCTGAATTCATTCCGATTTTTCGATTGAAGTGAATGTAAGTGTCCGCAGTGCTGCGAATTCGAATAATCATTTTATCATCTGTCGAGGCAAATCCTTTCTCGGCGAATCCAACCAAAAATCCGCTCCATTCGTAACGATTATCGATGGTTAAATCTACGTGATAGCTAGAATACCAGCCTAACTTCCATGTATGTGGCCCATTGAAGCACATATTCTTTGCCTCATCTTCAGAATAGGAATATCCCTACGAAATGAATGAGTTCAACGGCCAAAGCAAACATAGTTATTAAACTATCAAACCTACCATAATTCCTGATTGATCGCCATATTCTTCTGTACCTTCACCAGAATGACCCAAGTTCATGTTGTGTCCTATGCAACAGTTGAGAGCGGTCCATGGTCTTTATCAATAGATTAAATTTTCAACAAAACTTACCGAGTTCATGCATTTGTGCCGTGGGGTAACGACACCATTCATCATTGTACACAGTCAAATAGCTATTAAAATATCCGTAGGCAATCCAACCTCCACTAGTCCCTGGTGGCATGCAAACCATGACATGATCTGCAACAGTCTCAATTTTCACACCAAGTGAAATTGCTGCTGCATTCGTAATTTCTGCCAAAATAGCCCCATCATTCATTCCATTGACGGGTATTTTAGGAAGTGACACTGTGTAAACGCCATCAGTACCCACCAACGGATTCGTGGTCAATGGAACAAAATTCAATTTAGAATCCGAACAAGCATCGAATTGAGACTTCAAATTAATGACATCACCGTCGGTCCCGAAGATATCATCTGATAATTCTTGTTCTGTAGCCGTTGTCCTGGAATCTTGGCAATCAGCACGTAGGACTAAAACAGTTTTGGTTCCTACAGTTGTAATTTGTTGGCCATTGGCAGCACTTCCAGGTTTGCGACCTAACTAAGATTCGCAATTTCCGTTGTTAGGATAGGATCCAATATAAGGGCAATAAAAGTTGAGCTGAAGGAACATACCTTAACCTTCACACCTGGAGGGAAGATAAGAGTGTCTATCTTGTCGTCAATCTGTGCAGTCTTGGCAAAGAGAGTTGTTACGCCACTTATCACCTTATTCTTTTTGGCCCATGCGAGAGTAAAGCCTTTGATGCGGACAAGTTGAGATTTTTGTCCATTGATAAGGTCTTGGCTTGCAAGCTGACAGGTCAAACCTTCGACATTATAATCATCTAAATGTTTTTCAGCAACCATAACCACACAGGGCTTTTTAAGCTTACGAATAGTCGCAATTTCTCTTCCATGGAATGTTGGTACCTGTGTGTATTGTACAAAGCGAGAGTATATCATCAGGATTCATCGTTTTGTTGTAACGAAAATGACCATGCTGCCAAATTGTTTTACGAACCTGATCTCCATTGGCGAGGCCAAAGTAGGTCAAAAGAAATAAGAAGATCAAATTTGACATAGTTGCTACTTTTCAGAAGTAATGATCATTCACGATGTGGAAAAATAATACGTCCAACGATGATGATGAACAACAAAGCAAAGGTCGACTAAAAAGATCGGTGTCATTAAATAAAAGTATCCATAACCACAAAGAACCTCGACTAAAAAAATATCTTTTTCGTATCGACAGGAAAAATGTCTTTCCAAATTTTTTCATAGGCACAAATGGGATTTTGTGGCTTTGCAGAATATCATGAATCCTACCTTCTCTCAGAGATATAATTCAGGTAAGAAGAGTAAGGTGATGGCCAACTTCTAGTGTGTAACGAATAGAAATTAGTTGTATCCACTTTATTTTGAATATAACTTTATTCTAGACACATAATATTCTACAATTTATAACATGTTTGACCCCATTATCCCAAATTTTGTATATTTTCCAAAATGGTGCATAAAAAATCCCTTCCACACCATCATACTACCCAAAAGACCCTTTTTACATTTCCAATTATCATTTGCCATGTTGGACTTTTTGGATGGCCATCTGGTGATATTTTACGTGATTGCAAAAAGATCTGTCAAGCTTCAAAGTTTCTTTTACAATTATCAGTAGCAAACACCACAATAAAACAAAACGTTTTTGGAATACATTTTCCACTTCAATCAATTCAGAAGAAACTCTCACTATGATAATTGATTTTGAAAGAGAAGAATTATTTGGACTTAGAAGTTGAATCAGGAATTTCAATTAAGAACATTCTGATGAATAAAGTGCAAATTTAGGGATCTATAATGTTACATGCTCGTCATATCGGAAACAAGGCTACTGAAGGTAAACGACGAAGATGGAACTTCCTTGCCAATCTAATTGCTTAACCTAACTCTATGTGAATAGATGCATCAATACATAAAATATTTGCATTATAGAGACATTAGCAATCTTGGTACGTAAATGCATCTCATATCCCATTTACAAACAAAATGATGTTCTCTCATTACTTTATTCTTCATATCGAATGTCATGAGTTTTGTTGAAATGAAAGGATGTGATGGAAATGACCTTCTAGATATCAATGACTGTTTGCATTGGAATTGTTTCATCCATTCACTCTTGATGGGATAGAAATTATTGGATTAATGAACGGGACAGTGGTATCAATCAACAATTGCTAAACAGCCTTGAGAAAAATACCATTCCATAATTCTCAATAATGAATGGCACATTATTGTTCAAGAATGATAGGTTTTATTGGACAAAATGCCAAAGTAGGGTATGTAACAGGCATTGAGCATACATCATAGCAAGCGTTACTCCTTTTAATTTGCTACCCGACGAAAAAGAAGCCATGGGAAGGGCATCAACATAAGAAACATCAAAAGAAACAGGCGTGTGATTGAAAGAATGACTAGAAATGACACTATGATAATCCAACTGCTGAAATGAAAGCAAAGAAGTTGTACATTGCACTTGAATGACAAACATGAACTGTGGGAAGGTCATAAAACTGATGCATTAAATAAAAATGAAACGTTTGGAGCATACATTGTAATGAAAACAGATGACACTCTTGCTTTTGCTGTCATACTTCAGGAAGGAAGGTAGTTTCCCTGCTTGTACGTCAACAATTCTCAATTTTTGGTAAATCTTATATCCAGTCTGAGAGTAGACTCCAAAATAACGCATTGTATACATTTATGAATATTTCTGTAATTTGAGAAACACTTAGTCAATCAAGGCACACACTACTTAATCTTACAATTAGTTGTCTTGTCTACTTGTTTGTCACTAATTTTTAGTTCTAAGCAGACTATTATCTCACAAAGTTCTGTTGACTATCATCCATTGTCTTGCAGGACATTCACAATTTGATGTAACTCACTTTTACAAAATTACTTTTTCAAACAGCCACTGCTGTGGTGTCCAGTAAGAGCGACAGTCCTTGATAGTGACATCTATATAGCCATCATCTGTAGGGACCGCAGTGAGACAGCGATCACTCCATAAACTGATTATCTGATACAAATTTCCCTCAAAAAGCTTAATTTTCCATCTCAAACTCCACCAATCTGGCTGATAATCCCACCCAACAACTTCAGCATTGCTTTCAATTCCTGAGGCGTCTAAGAAAAAATCATCCCATTTGCACCTTAAACGCTTGTGATCTGGGTAGGCTGAATCTTCGGCATTCTCTTCGAACCAACGCTGGGAATTCCAGCCTTCACCCCATGGTTCCACTATAACGGATGCTCCTAAAGTATTATTGCTCAGAGTGAGGTATCCTCCTGACCATAGATTTTTAATTTGATACTCAATACTACCAATTTGAGGCGGCATGGTGGGACGAAGTGTTGGTAGCAGTGTATTTCCTGTTGGAGAAGTTGGTACTGAAGTTGGCTCAGTTGTAGGAAGTAGCGTAGGTGTAGCAGTTGGATCCATTACAGGAGCAGATGTGGGTGCTAGAGTAGGAGATGAAGTGGGGGCTAGCGTAGGGGGAGTTGTAGGTGCGAGTGTAGGAGCAGCTGTGGGTTCCGCCGTAGGAGTAGAAGTGGGTTCCACTGTAGGAAAAAAAGTAGGTTCAGATGTAGGAGACAATGTAGGGGGAGAAGTTGGTGATCCCATTGAGATCGAAATCCCAGCTCTTGCTGGCTCAGTTGTCAATTGTAAGGATGTTACTTTAATGTTCACGATTGCCCGAATCCCATTTATACTTATCCTGAGTCGATAGACGTCGTTTTCAGTCAATTTGGCAAGCAAATTCGTTGTCACATAATCGGTGGTTGCATCACGTGATGTGATCAAGACCATGTCCCCAGCTTCTTCAGTTCCTGAATTCATTCCGATTTTTCGATTGAAGTGAATATATGTGTCCGTTGCACTGCGAATTCGAATAATCATTTTATCATCTGTCGAAGCAAATCCTTTCTCGGCGAATCCGACCAAAACCCCGCTCCATTCATAGCTATTCTCGATGGGTAAATCTACGTGATAGCTAGAGTACCAGCCTAAATGCCATGTATGTGGCCCATTGAAACACATATTCATCGTCTCATCTTCAGAGTAGGAATATCCCTGCGTAATAAATGAGTATACGTCAAGCCTAAGATTAGTAGTTTAAGAGAACTGTACGTACCATTACTCCAGATTGATCGCCATATTCTTCTGAGCCTTCATTGGACTGACCCAAATTGAAGTTGTGTCCTATGCAAAGTTTTAGTGTGATTCATCATCTCATCGATAGAATATTTATTTTCCACAAAACTTACCGAGTTCATGCATTTGTGCAGAGGGGTAACGGCACCAATTGTCATTGTAAACAGTCAAGAAACTATTATAGTATCCATATGCAATCCAATTTCCATCAGTACCTGGTGGCAAGCAAACCATGACATGATCTGCAACACTATCAAGTTTCACACCAAGCGACAATGATGCTGCATTAGTTATTTCTGCCAAAAGAGCCCCATCATTTATCCCAATCACGGCTATTTTGGGAAGTGACACAGTGTAAACGCCATCAGCACCTACATTCGGATTTGTTGTCAATGGAACGAAATCCAATTTAGAATCTGAACAAGCGCTGAATTGAGATTTCATATTTAGACTATCACCGTCGGTCCCGAAGATATCATCTGATAATTCTTGTTCTGTGGCGGTTGTTTTCGAATCCTTACACTCAGCACGAATAACTAAAACAGTTTTGGTTCCATTGGCTGTTATTTGCTGGCCATTAGAAGCACTTCCCGGTTTGCGACCTAACTAAAATTCGCAATCGACGATATTAGGAGTTTTATCCAAAGAAAAATAGTGGGGAATGAAAAAGAGGAATGAATGGATCGTACCTTAATCGTCACACCGGGAGGGAAAATTAGAGTGTCTACCTTGTCATCAATCTGTGCAGTTTTGGCGAAAAGAGTTGTCACTCCACTAATAAGTCTGTTCTTTTTTGCCCATTTGAGAGTAAGGCCTTTGACGCGAACGATCTGAGATCGTTGTCCATTCGTGAGATCTTGGCTTGCAAGGAGGCAGGTTAGACCTTCCACGTTATCACCCTGGAAGAACTTTTGAGCCACCATAACAACGCAAGGCTTTTTTAATTTTCGAAGTGTTACAATTTCTCTTCCATGTAATGGCACCTGTGTAATGTTAATACAAGAGAGTATTAGGATTCATCGTTTCGTTAATCGAATTCTCAGTACTCTACCAATTACGAACCTGATCTCCATTGACGATGCCATAAAAGGTCAAAAGGAATAAGAGGATCAAACTTGACATGATTGCGTCGTTGAGAAAAAAATGTGTAATGGGTGAGTTCAAAAGATCTCCTTGACCTTAAGGATACAAAATGTCAAAAAGTGAAGCCCGACTAAAAAGATCGAAGCCAAGAAAACCCAAGAAAGAACCTCGACTAAAAAAGTTTTTTGTTCTTTCTACCCTTTATTT
>CAAAJI010000180.1:28095-51604 GCA_900642245.1 Fragilaria radians
ATGAAAAATTCAAATTAGTTGGACGCGTTCCATTTTTTCCTGGAATTCTTGGCTTGAAGGCATTTATATTTTTTGCCCTTGCATTTTGCATTGCTAAATCACGTTCTTCCTCGTGTTCCTCAACATTCCTACAATTTGTGCAATGACATCCATTACAAAACAATGCGCGAGAAAAACATTCACAATAAAGTTTCAGACATTTTGTTCTTTTGCAATTACAAACAATCTTTCGATCGCTAGACTTTGTGGTTTGAGCAGCTAGTGACTTCGAGTTGAAGGATTGCTCTCTAAATTTTAAGGCATCAGATATTTTCTCGATCGGAGAAGACACTGAACGACTGATAGATTTGAATTTTCGCGAGGAAACGCCGACAGATTGATTTTGAACCGGATCCCTTTCCCCTACTCTTGTCACCAAGGTTATTGGCGGAGTTGCAACGCTTTGAGAATTTGAGATCATGCCATTATTCATGCGAAAATTAGGATTAAAAGAGCGTATTGGATCTGGCTTCAGAGATTCTAAGTTCCCACACACCATACCGTTGATCCAGTCTAGATTTTGTCTTGTTTCAAAAATTTTCGTGGCTACATCACCCAGATCTATTCTCACAGTGCCAATCGACTTTTTTACAGATTTCCTTGTTGATAGTCTACATGAACTTTTATCATAGCAGCTGTCGATTGACGAAGTGAATAAAATCTTCTTTTGAGACTCATTACCTGGATTATTCGCAGATGATGACTTATCTCGATTAGGTGCAAGCATCATTGCTTGGTAGTCGTGACACTTCTTTTCCCTCTCCTCGAAAAAAGAATTTGATTCTTGAGATTTCTCTAGACTCTCAGAGGGGTTAAATGCTTTCAGATTAGGTAAATCAGCCAAATGAAACTCTGGAGTTTGCCTTATCAGTGCTTGATTCCATCGTGGGGATATAGTCAAAGGGCTAGACAATTGACCCTCGTCATAAATATAGCCAAGTAACCCGTTCATCGCGTCACCTTCAACGGAATAAGAAGGTGGGGTATTATTTGAGGAGGCTAAAGGCGAACCAGTTTTTAATGAAGCATCACCATGGGGTTGTTGCCTTTCCATGATTAAATATCTTGTTTGAATCTCTTTGCTTGTGTTTTCCGTGGCACATACCTGAAGAGCATTCACAGCCTGGTTCCAATAACGCATAAACCATCTTGAGGCATAGTTCACACTTAAAACACGCACGTCAATAATTTACCTTATCAGATTTTTTTAATTTCGAAATTGGTTTGTACTGCCTGGATACTATCTCATTGGTCGTAGCTTCCTTATTTATTCCTGATCTTCTTGTAGATCAAGCGCAACGCAGCAGTCTGTTCAAAAGTTGGAAGATGTGATTTGGAATTATCAGTAACCGTGTTTCCTTCCTATCACGGACAATTGATTTCCGTTTGCTTAGAATTATGGAAACAGATTGAAAGTTTGTTAATTCACTCCCCCGTTAGGTTGAAAGTAGTACGCTGTGGGAGCTCGCTATGTTTATATGGACACCCGAGCATTTCATCTGAGGCTATCAAAACCGGACGATTGACAGTTAAAGATTATAGATAATGCTACAAGACGGAATTTAAGATCTTTGAAACCTCCGAGAAAAACCATGAATTCCTTGCAATAAAATAAGGGGGGAAGTTTTGCTTGGGAAGAGAGGGATAAAAGTTCCAGGAAAAACGCGCGCTTTCCCGACCAAAAAGTTATGGCGAGTGCTTTCAGAAATAACGCACATGTGGCCAGGAACTGGAGGCATGGAAAAGGAGATGCACGTTTACCTCTCTCCTAGAATCTAATGTGATCTTTCTGGTAAGATGGGCAAACAAAACGCTTGGATGTTTCACCTTCTTCCCCAATTGACAATTAAGAATAATTGACAACAAAAAGATACCGAGTTTCATTTTCGCCTGGAGGGAAAAGAAATGCGTTGTCTAACAAATCCAACCTTGCAGGCATGAATAATGACAAACAAAAATAGCATCGATACCAAAGATAATAGCAGATATCGACAGTATTTTATGCCTATTTAGAGGGGTGAAAATATAAATAAAATTCTTAAAAATAGGGATCATAAACCTTGAGATCATTACGACGTCCTATATAGATTCACTTTTTTGGAGAGCATAAGAAAAAATTAAAATGACATCAAAATAATCTAAGCTAATAAATTTGGCCGTTGAAGCAATATATATCCAGGAGCATAAATACTATCCTGAGTCTCTTTAAATAATCTGATAATCCTGCACAACGATAGCATGAGCTCCAACCACTGCCCCTTACCTCTAAACAATCAGACATGTATCAAGAATTACACGGAACAAGTACACTTCCCTCACTCAAAGTATGCATCATTTTCATGTCAAATGGGAGTACATGTAGCAGAAATCGTCTAAGGCTCGTGTCATCAAGATTTTGATGTGAATTATAGCAAAACATTTGTGGAAGCATCGGAGAGAAATAAGGCCAACTTTAGCTGTAAACATTAAAAAAATCATGATTATTTCTTTTCAAAGCAAATGTAACGCTTCGGTAAGGTTACTCTGAGTACAACTTTTTGGATTTCAATAGAATAGCAACTCATAACATAAGCTAAAGTAAATACTAATTAATAAGACAAAGAAAATCGTTTAAAAATTAAAACTGCGATTTCTCAACGGAAACTGCTGTCATCACATTATTCTATGTGTAATAAAAATTTCCAAAAGTAACTTTTTCTTGTAGGCTGTTTCCAAGCATCTGAATGGTTTATTGTCAGGGTCCTCATCGAGAAATAGAAGTCTAGACTAGATTTCATTAAGCCCGTTGAGTATAGTGCCTACATTCGTCTGGTGATTCTTTACATGAAGATAATGGAAGTTAAGAAGTCCGATAGAAGAATGCTAACAAGATATTGCGGAACAGAATCATTCCTGCGGTTTGAGGCATATGGAAGATTAGGCCGCACCAGATGTAACTACCTTCGCAAACCAACAATGCTCACAAACGCCATGATTGATGAAAACCGAGTGAAAAATTGTACTATAATACCTCAGCAAGGAACATTTAACATGCTACTTAATATTGAGCAATTTGCATTTGTGATGAAGGTGCAGAAAAATGATACATCAAGCTTTAAGAAAGAGGGGAAGGTATCTAGATGATGTGACACCATGAATAGTGTATCAGATTTCCCAGAAGGAGATAGTATAAAGTAAACATAGTGACTCTGTTATTGATTTCTTTCGACAGCGTAGTTAAACAGATGAAAAATTATACCTAGTCAAATACGGCGAAACGTATCCCTATAGGAATGTGTAATGAGAACATTGTAAGCGACGAATCGGACCCTTTCAGAGGAGGGCCTCCAATGTCAGTACACAAATGAAAGCCGATCATTACTCATATCTATGATACTCTTTTCAATTACGTATTGTATCTTCTCTTATAAACAAGGGTATCTTCTTTGCCTAAATATTACATTTCAGCTGGCTTTCTTATATATTGTGAATCTGATATCTGTCGAACATAAGTTAACTGGGAGTGGGCAATAATTTTGGGTTATAGGTGCTTTGTAATGCCTAATCTATAGACTCAGGAGAATAATCTTAAGGATTATCTTCTTCTAAATTTTCATTTTCTAACCCAACTGATTCGTTGCGCCAAATTCTTCTAAATTTTAATTTCCTAATGCAAATGATTCGGAAGTTTTTTTTCTAAATACTCATACACCTGCTCAATTATTGCCTTTTTATTGAGGGATTTGACTTGTTGCATGCACATATGTCGAAGCTCTGGTTTGAGCTTATTCCAATTGTCAATGAGTATATATTGACAACAAGGATATCTTGCCAACTATGAAAGAACCATGCAAGGAAGTAGCCCACATATTTCTGGCATCGAGAATTTCAAACAAGTATGTGGCCTCTGTCAGGTTTCATCATAGGGAGTGTAAGTAGAGTGCAAGTTTTGAAAAGCGCCTTTAATTGAAAGGACTCACCAGATCCACCCAAAATGTATCTCAGTGGTTCAACTCAGGGAGCGACAAGTTCTTTTTTGTCAGCTGCACACATGACGCATGCAAAGTAGGTATTCAACATTATGTGTGATACAATAAATTTGCAATAGTATTCCTAAGCCTCATCATTTCAAATCATTCGGGGATGGAGTAAGTACGTGTTTAGTAGTATAGTAATCGTTACTGTAGTAATTGAGGAGTGAATCGAGTTGTGAGGTTGAGATAGCCCCATTTCAGGTTATCCTTTTACTCGTGTCTGCTCTTTGAAAGTCTAGGCATTATTCATCGAAAATTTGAATTTACTGTGTTCTGATTCTGAGATAAGTCTTAATGCTTTTTATTTGTCAATCAGGATCAAGACATACACCGCAACATTGTTTTAGATGAGATTAATCCATGCATTTCAAGCATTAGAAAAATAGAGTCCATCACGTGAAGTTGCTATTCCTATGCAGCGTGAAGACTACAAGAGGATAGCCAAACAAGACATTTCCTTATTCCTCAAAGGAATGAAAGGCGGATTCCAACAGGCTGCGCTGAGTTTTTGCAAGTAAATGATAATGTATTGTTGCACTCAATTCACAATCTGATGCATGAATTTAAATGTGAAGTTGTATATTAAGTCTGGTAGGATAGAATGACCTTAGCTGAAATTGATACTTCAAAGAACTTTTGATGGGTTTGAAGCCATTCAAACTTGTAATTACTTGATAAATAAAGGAGCTAGAAGGTTATTGTTCCAATCAGCTGGTGTTTTGCTTCTCAAAAGTTTCGGGCATTATTCTTGTATGGTTTGCACATATTTATGAACCTCGCATTCTCTTTGCATACTTGCTGCCGTTATGATCTGAAAAAAGTCCATCAAAACACATGTACTGGCTTGCAACTCTTAAAGTAGACAAAGTTTCCATGTTTAATTCTTCAAAATATCTATCAAATAGAGCCTCATGTTTAGAGCAAACGTTTTGCTTTCAGGTTCTCGTCTTGATTGGACTTCTCATATGTCTTGATGACTTCATCTAAGCTTACATGCTTTTTTGTTGTACTAAGTATCATTGTAGAAAGTATATATATTCCCAATAGCTTTTACGGTTTATTCCTATGCAAACAAATTTCAATAAGTGACTCAGAAAGTGATAGCGCTTCCTCATTTTGCATTACATGGGATTAGTATCCCATGAAGATCTCTGCCTATGCGAAGTCTCTGATCACTCATCAAAGTAAGAATCCAACAAGTTGGTTACGTATGATTGAATTATGCGAGAAAGAAGATGACAAAAAGACATATTGATTTGTCGTTAAATTACCACAAATCACTGCCATCATTTTTACAAACCTTTTCAGGGACATGTCTCCAGTATTGTGCTATTGCTGCTATCAGAATCGGCAAATAAACTGTAAAGTATTCCTAAGTTTCGATGGTGAGGATCACTTCTAATTTTCCATTGAGATGAAATGCTTTTCCTGACTTAGATCTAATGGAACTTAGGGTTTTTGAGGAAGTTAAGAGTAGTCCTCATCTTCCTCATTACTAGGGTTGAACTTAATTACTGCTGAATGGAGCTGATTACCCTTCCTCTTGTTGATGAACGCACCCTCTGCTGCATTGACATCCTGCACCACCATTCTCGACCCAAACTCTAAATGCTTTTATTCTGATCCATCTGCTAGGTTAATTTTCTGTGAAGAAAGTAAAAGTCGCCAAGGTGACCAAACCTTTCCACAAGCTTCTAGTGAGATATCTTTATATCTATGCACAATCCCTGCTTCATAAAATACTTTCTAGGATTTACACTAAGCCTATGTCATTATCTTCTAAAAATCATCTGAGGGGATTCTCATGCAAGTGGAGATTAAGTATGAGAGGGGATTCTCATTCAACAATGTCCATCTTGTACCAGATTAAGGCTTATTGGATCAACATGTACAAAGAAGCAAGGGTTGTACTTCGTTGTTTTTGGAAGCAGGAAGCCATATGTCTTTTGTGTCAATGAAACGTGGCAATGGCATTTTATTGATCTGGGAAGTTAAGACTTGACCTTACTTGATATGAGGCTAGTCTGAGGGGATACACGCTTAACTCTGAGAATCCAAAAATCAAAATGCAACAAAATTACACTCTTGTTTCGCGCATTAGACTTTATTTTAAACGATTTACAAGTTGCAATTAATCATTACAGTAAGTTACATTATAATCTAGTATACAATTTCTTATCATGATTGAGAAAAAGGTAAAAATGTGCTCTAGGTAATTTGACTCACATGAGGCTATTTCCAGAATTTTCTTTTCACCAATATTTGGCGCGAGTATGACAGGTATCAAAGTTAGTTAGCAACTTGAGTTGTAATGCCGCAATAAGAAAGGGCGTTCTATAGCTCTCCTTAAAATTACAGTATCCAAATCAAGTTGCTTTACAAGCAATTTGATTCGAGAACTATGGAGATCTAAATGCAGCATGGATTAAAACATGAAAAATGTACACAAATTTGTAATGAAAAACATTTATTTAGAATCATTTAAACATCATCCCGTTTCAACATACATGATTTCCAAAATCATGTAAGTGAATGGGGGTATGCAGATTCACTTGAATTGCCACAGTTCTTCATCCGTTGCCAACCTACTCCATTCCTTGTTCACGAGTCGGGCATTGTAAACTTCTTCATGGGTCAAATAAGACATAATGCCCAAGGCAATTGTCTTTGGTTGCTTGTGATTCACACCGAATAAGGCAAACGTTTCTTCTTGTTCAAAATGACGAATCTTCCGCTTTGTCTTGCTTGAATACGATTCAAATCCAGGATGAAATCCAGAGGTTCTCGGGTCATTATCATTTCCACTTTCTCGGTGCCTGTCCGTTTCAAAGAATTTCGTTGAAGTTGCAGATTCGTGACTTTCTCTAGAGATTGGTTTGACGGTGGGAGCTTTTGTATCTGATTGTTCCCCTTCTATTTTCTTTGCAATTTCGTTTTCTTCAAGTCGCTTAAAGGCAAAAGATTCATCCTCTATGACAGGAATGATGTCTAGCTTTTGCGATGACGAGAACAACTCTATTTGTGATTTAGCGCAAACTTCCTCATTGTCATTCATATACGCAACGTTAGTTTCATGTTGTCCAACGCTTAGATCAGACTTAATCTTTTCTGGGGTATCGACACAGGATGATTCACGTTTGAGCTCGAAATCATCTCTGAGATCTGATTTCTGTTCTCCGTCTGATTCTGAGACATCCATATCCATGCATTTATCTCTCTCGTCATAAGTGAAGTCTTCGGTCTTAGATTCACCAGGGGGTTTAAAATCTTTTGATACAGATTCGATTGGAGGACTTTTTCCTTTTTCTCCAATAGATTGAGATATTTCATCAGTCTCTGCTTTGAGAGAATTCCCTTCATCTTTATTGTCTTCTGAACTGATGAGTTGCAAGGGCTTGTTGGGAGTGTCCATTGCATTTTTTGGTGATCTCTTAGTATGGACATATTTAGAACGAAGGTGTGCAGAAGAACTATTGTGATGCGTTGGCGTACTCGTAGAAGGGTATCCCATACTTGAACGAGAATGTCCCATGTAATGTGGTGGAGGATGCATCAAGTGGGGTGGCAAATGAAGATGAGAACCATGGCCACTATTACCTTGATGAGGAAGGGAAGGAGATGGTGTGGGATGTCGACTCCCTGAGCCAGGAGTTGTTCCGGTCTTTCCCTTCCAGTTTTCGTCTGAAATTTGCATCGCGTATTGTGCTCCGCTGAGGTCTTTAATTTTCCTTCTTTTGTCGATTAAAGACTGTGATCCTGAATAGTTTGAACAATTTTCGCATTTGCATTTCGTGCCACAAAGCACGCCTGCCTGAAAACACTGCAGCAATACTCAGTAAGAGATGAAAATGAATAAAAATAGAATCTCGAATAGCCAACTTACCTCGCAATACTTTTTCAGACACTCAGATTTTCTACATTTGCATCCCATGTTGTGGGCACTCTGAGGCGTCACACCAGTAGGTCGTTGCCCCGTACGAGCAATTATTCTTGGCTTAAATGCATTTGGGTTCTTCGCTCGCGTATCTTTAATAGCTTTGCTACGCTCCTCTTCGAAGTCCTCAATATTTCTGCAATCGTTACAATTGCATCCATCACAAAACAGCTCAGCTGCAAAACATTCACAATAAAGTTTTAGGCATTTTGATTTCTTGCAGTTACAAGGATTTCTTCTATCACTAGATGGCGTCGACAGTGGTGCTGTCACAGGGGTAACTTTGGGAGGTCTGTTTACAGGTGTGTGAGAATTCGGATTGATCTGAGATGGATATCGCGAAATCGGAGCACCTTTAGCAGATGAAGATAGAGGATAGGGCGAATGGTATTGAGGATGTAAATTTGGTGTACGACAAGAATTTTGTGTGCTTGTTGTTGAAGACATTTTAATATCCGGCCTATAGGTAGAACCTCGATGATCATAACCGGAGCCGTGATGTGAAGAAGATATTGGAATTGATCTAGGTGTGGAGGCATTTCCCCTAACCATACTATTGATTCCTTCAAGACTCCTTCTTGTATCGAGATTTTTTGTTCCCACATCTCCCAGTTGAAGACGAACAGGCCCTGGTCCTTGATTGTTCCAAGAAGAACGTCGATGCCCACCACTGTAGTTTTCTGTGGGCATTGGAGAGGTGAAGATGTGCTGTTTAGAAGAATGTTGTCCCAATCTCTGCGAGTGATATGACCTGAAACTAGATGAATGCGGATGGAATTCATGCGATTCTCTGTCCTTATCAGGATAGTAAGATGATGTACCACGCCGACGGTTAGAGCTGACTGGAGAACTTCGTAAACCTCCTATTTCGTTCAAATATCCAAAACCATGATAGTCGTCAGGTGGAGAGCGAGGACGACGTTGCGGAATAGAAGGAGGTCCTCTTAATTCACTTTCCTCTGCCACTAGGCTCAATCGGGCATCTAAAACTTCACCTGGCATTGGTAAATCAGGGGAATCGTCGTCAAATGAGGCAAAAGAAGGTCCCATGGGAGAAAACGCATCCAAGTGTGCACGCGGTGTGTCCATCATCCCAAAACTGCCATAGAGTCCTATGCTGGGAGTTCCCAAACCGCCCCATAACGGAGATCGCTTTGGTCTCTGGTATAAGAGAAAAATGGTGAATAAAAATAAAATCTTCCCTACCATAAATGAAGCTTCAAGCATAAACTTACTTTGGCGGAGCCTTGATTTGATGTTGGCGAACGGAAAGGAGATCTGGCCTTTCCTCTTTCTGGCGTTGCAACCCAGCGACCCGGCTTGTCGCTATTGGGTGATTCATCGCGTCTTCTGTCACGAGAGGAATGGTCTGGAGGCGGTGGCACTCTTTCATACTCGCCTATCTGAGGCGAAGACCAAGGAGGTGGTTGATCATTTGGAAAATGAGTTGGATGAAAATAAGGTTGGTACCCATATACCGTTGGGTGCGGACCGGTGTAGTACGCTGGTGGGGGATAATTTGTTGTATATGAAGGAGGAGGTGATCCTCTATATCTATATATGCTTCGGCTTCGAGTGGGGGATCCTCTTTCCGCAGACCGCTTGAATGTCTTTGTTTCCGGTGGTGGAGAACCGCTGTCAAAGCTATCTAGAGGCATGAATTCAATTGAAGGCCCGAAGTCATCATCCTTAGTCGTTAAATCAAGATCACCGTATCCTTCTCCTCTCATTGGGGCTCTTCTTAATTCTCTTGTATCGTAGTCCTGATGTTCAATAATCATCATTTCAATTTTAACAATTTTATGATGAGAGTTGAATTGGGTAACGTATCGATTTAATCGCATGGTTCATCCCAAAACGATTCGTGGGATGCGATCCAGAAGAGCAAAATCAAGGGTGAGACTAACGTAAAGTCTATTTTACAACTTGTTGCTTTGAATAAAACGGAAATCGATGTAGAAATTCACCATGACAAAATCATGGTCGAAACGGTAACCACGACTGTTTCGGCTACCTTTTCTACCAAGTCATTCATTAAGTAGCGTTTCTAATGCAGCGCAGAAACGGGACTTGCTTTTGATTCGATTTGTGGCACGAAATTCTCAGGTATGGAATTTCCATAGAGATTCGCCAAAAAATGTGAACAGGTGCGCTGACTATGCCATATCTCCCATAACGAGCAATTTTGAAATTTAAGTATGCGGCACTCACCTGTGATAGTGTTTGACTCGTATCGATTGGACTTGACCTCGGTTGCAATGATAAACCTGATGAGTCGCGACTTCTCGTCCATTGATTAACACGATGTGGGGTAAGTGCTGGCGTCTCCTGCGATTTAGCTGATTTATTTCGTCTTGATGTCAAAGGAGATGGAGGTTGGAATGCATTCCTTTTTTCGTTCTCCTTATCTTGTCCCTCTGTGATTTCTGATTCTATCCCCTTTGTAGCCATAGAAACCTGATCCGAAATATTGTCTGCTTTACTATTATCGGAAATTAAATCAATTGGTTGCGTCTTGCTTCTAGTATTATGCGACATCGATAAATTTCCCTGAGTTATGGTGTGGATGGTGTGGTCTTAGAGTTTTAGAAAAGCAAGGATCCACCCAGAAGAATTACCAGAAAATACCCCACGGAACGGATAAAAACAGCCGCCTTCCCCGATACGTCCCCACTTTTCGTTTTCCTTTCGATTCAAACGAGCTATATCGAATGATAGATGATATTTCACAAGTACTTGGTTCCCTTTGTTCGATTAATTGTTGGCTGGACTTCCAATCTTTACGCGCCGTCACATAAAAACGCAAGCCTACGAAGACTTTGGCGATGCTGAAGTTGGTTTCCTGCGCCGAGGTTTCGATTTCCTGGGAAATTCGGCGGGAAAAGGTGGCGGGGGTCCAATAAGGGAGATACTCAACAAGACTAATTACGAATTAATCAATAAAAATATATATAGTACACAAAATAAACGGCTGCAATTTGAATCTTCCCACATGCAAGAGATATCCTACTCCATAAAATTCTATAGCTATATAATTCAAATTGAACCTGAGTGCTCCAAGTCCCGCTTTTCATGTAACATTGGCGGTACTTTTGTGGAATGCATTTCTACTTAGTAACCGTTGGATCATGTTTCGGCATGAATCAAGGTTTGCCTCTATTTGCTTCCACTTTTTGTCCAAGCTTTGGGAATTTGAAAAACGTTCCTGCAGGAATCTCAATTTTTTGTGCCTGGAAACACTGAAAGAGCGGGAGGCAAAATAATTTCCCTCTTCCAAATTTTCCAGAAAACAAACGAAAATTTCAGTCTACAGAAAGCCCTCCAACCAAATAAATGAGGTTTGAACGAAAATAATACTCCAAGGAAAAGCATGTCGGTGAGATAATCTGATTGAGAACGTCTTCGAATCAATTCAGATTTCAGAAGGAAAGACTGGAGTAATTGCGAATAAATGAATACCAACCATAAATATTTAAAAAGATATTCAACATTATGCGGCAAAGATAGTTTAATGCTTACATCCAGAGAATTTGTTCAGAAAGACGGTGTCATTCTTTCTTGTCCGTGAACATGCATCCTAGTTTTGCCAAAGCCTCTGCAATTAGATGATAGTAGAAAAAAAAGAAACTATGATATGATTAAGGATATTTCCAATCATTCTGGTATTCACCTTTTCTTAATTGTTAGACTGTAACAGGATTTAAGTCATTTGCAACATTGACATATCACTCTGGTCTTGGAAATTATTGCACACATTTCCTCATGGTCACTTTTTCTGATGTCAAACAAGGTTGCAAGGAGGATGAAATGTACAATTGATCCGTTTCTGTCTGCGAATAAATATGTAAATTGATGGATGCCCTTATCCTTCATGTTTCCTTTTTCTAGCAGTATGGGATGTCTCCGATTACAAGTTATAGCATATTGATAAATTGAGTATTGCTCGTGACCTTTAAACTTGATTGTTACTAAATATTTTTCATTGTAAAAGATAGGGTATGTCAATACATCAAAACAATACCTCTCTCTAATTTTTTTCAATGAGTAATCAAACGGAAATATGCACTTTCTGAATCAATCGCTTTTTTCATACGAAGCATTCAATTCCTTTACACATCCACCTGCGTGTGCCTTGTGTCGGTTGGGCTATCATCCCATTATTCCATGCACGTGATAGAATTCATTCTTGAATTGACCTTTTGTCGAAGAAAGTGTACAGATGACGAGGATATTTTGCCAACTAGAAAATATGAAATGCATCCTACATTAAAAAGACTATCCCAGTTTGTGGGGTCATCACGATCAAACTAGCATGTACCTGGATCTATCATCCTGAGAGTAAGCACAGAGTGTGCTTTGAATGGAGCATGTGTACTGAATATATCAAAGAGATCCAAGCAGACCATGACCCAACTGCAGATTTCTGAACTTTGTGGAATGAAGCTGTCCATATTTCTTGGGATTCTTTTGTCAGTTGACAGACTTAACTATTGGAGCATGAACATTCAACATCTTGGATTAGACAAAAAAATGGAATTCAGATCAAGTCTTTCCTGGATGTAATAAATAAGCATAGTACCAGGGGAAACTTTGTCTTACGGATTTAGGAAAATATATGTTACCGTAAAACTAAAGAAGTTTGCACTCTTAAATATGTCGCATGGATAAGAGTAAAGAGGCTGAAATTCCCTTCTACAAAACCACAATTTACGATAATCCTTAGTTGTACTGATTAGCTGGTGTACTGTTTTTAATCTTGGGAGCTTTAATGTTAAGGATAACCTCAATAATTAAATACAATAAACTTTGTTATACGTGGGGGGAAAGGGGCGGTAACCTTGTCAAGATTTCGGAGTTTACATTTTGATCAATATGATTTAAATGCAATGCTGAGCTTAACGTGTAAAGAAGAATATTTAAAATTAGAAGAGGAAAAGAGCAATTTGTGGTAACCGTTATTGAAGTAGGAGGAAACGCTCTGCCCTATATTCACTACGGCTTGAAATAGTTTCAAATGGCAAATCTAGAATATAGCGTCAAGGCTATGGAGAAATCAATTGCAATACAAGAGCGTGTTATGATCGAATCCTACCAAATTTGGTATCTATGGTCAGTAGGGCACATGGTTTATCAGAAAAATTGATTGAGCTACACTTCCTATGATTGAAAGGAATGGTTTACAAAGTATAGATCGAAGGCAGCACTGAGAAAATTCATTTCAACGATGAACCAGGCAGTCCAATTTAGGGGAGCGGGAATAGTCCCTTTACATGGACTTTTTTCAAGTATCCTGTTTAAGCTTATGAATGATCAAGCAATAGGTGCATCATACAACTTTTAGAATGAAGAAGAAATTCATATTAAAGCATCAGCGTTTGTTGACGAGTTTGATACCCATCATACTCAAGATGGAGGTGAAAGTTTGGAGGTGAATGTGAAAAAAGATTATGAAATACGGAGAGAAATTCTACACAGTAGTAGAGGAATATTGACCCTAGAAAAATGTGAACAACTACTGAATACGCTGGAAACTTTACGCAAACTGGTCAGACAGTGATAAAGGATGTGCACTCGTGCATTCTGAGCAGCACAGTTACTCCAATACCCTCAAGCGGAACTTACAAAACGTTGGGATGCATGATGTCTACATCGAAAAGCTTCAAACACAAAGAAATGAACTAGTTAGGTAAAGAAAACAGTTTCATATAGATGCTTAGAGGTCTTACACAATAATAAATGCATTTCAACAATGTGATATGCTCTCCCATTGATGAGCTTTGTAAAAGATAAATTAAAAAAGGCAAACTCGCAAACAGTGAATTTGTTCCTCAATGAAATGGGATATTCAGGGAATTTACTTTGAGCATTAGTGCATGGAACAAGATAAAATAGGAGGTCTGGAATTGCGTAATCTGCAGGTAGAACGGGATATAAGTTACCTACAAAGATTTTTAAAAGGTATCACAGAAATTGAACCCCTTGGACCGGTGATGACGATAACTCTTAGGGTTTTCCAGTTTGACCATCTAGAAAGAATTGTCATACACAATGAAAGCTTTTGGAAAAAAAGGAAATGCTTTAAAAGCATAATATTAGCATCTAATTCTCGAATCAAAGTGAAAAAATGCTCAGAGAGGGTGATGAATGCATTATGGAATATTGATAAAAGATTGAACTTCCTATTCAAAAAAAGATCTGTGGATTACTGATGCTTGTTCCTGATTGTTCAAACCACCACTGACATTATAGACGAAAACGGAAGCATGCTTGTTTACGAGGCAAAAAGTACCAGATCAAAAGCTCATAAACAGATAACACAACCGAACGCAACATGTCTTCAGAGTTTACCCTTGCCAACACCTTTGACAGTATGGAGAAAGATGACGCAATTAGTTATTATGCCAAATAGCGTTGAGGATCAAGCGATCAAGGGAAACACAACCTGGGCGTGCACCTTCGTGGATTGTTTAAACGGAAATCCGTTTTAGCAAAGTCAAACAAAGTAAATGGCGTAAACAAATCAAGCTTTAGAGTCGAATTATCAATGAAATGTACAGTTTGTGTCGTGATAACTAAGATGAATTTCAAAGAATGGAAATATAAAGCAAAATACATGATGGACTGAGCGTGTACGTTTCAGGCTTGTGAAAGGACAAAGTAATACAGAGTTGTCCATATATGCCAAAGTAAAAATGTTTTCATTACCAAAACAAACGCAAATAGATCTAAATATAAAATAATGAAACCAGTAAAATCGTAACAATTTGGAAATTAGTCTCGGGAAGTTTTCGGCCTCACTTCAAAAGGAATTTAATGAAGAATTATTTATAGAATACTACTATAAGTAATTTCTTGACTGTTATGATTCGATATTTTGTGGGGAGTGTTTCGAAACGCTTAAGCAGGGTATTTGCGATTTCCTAAAGGAATGCATAAAATGATACATTGTATGACGTCCGCCCAATGGTCCAGTTGAAACAAAAACTAACACGTGATAACATATGTATTAGTTGCCTTAAAGGTATTCACACAATATGTTATGTGTTCCATTGCCGAACATGACAAATCGTCAGCAACAAAAATTACTGTACAGGAGCAGAAAACTGGATTGAAGTTAAAGAAGATTAGATACGAAATCGCATCATTCCAGCCTTTATCCTATGGCTGCAGAAAACCGGAATTAAGACTATAATGCAGTATACAAACCACGGATATCCATTTTCGACTCTATCAAAATCAAGAAAAAGTCAATTGAAAAAAGCATTTTATGAATGTGCGTATGGAACTTGTGGGGAATATTCAGGGGTAGGCAAAACGGATACAAGCTGATACACGATATTCAATCCAAGTCCAAGATTATAACACCATGCTCAAGATCAAGGCAAAGTATGAAAATTTTAAGATTATAGGTAAAGTGAACAAACAATTATTAAAAGATCATATGACTCTACATCTTAAAGAGGAACCGGACAACATTACAACCTGGTTAGCACTGTATATCGGAATAATACAAAAAAATATAGTAGAATACCTCCCTATATTGGGGTAGCAAGTGGAAAACTTTATTCTCTATCAAAACTTTCGCATGTGAAAGGCCTTTGACCCCAGGGCTTAGGGTCTGTGTGAATCCTGGCGGTAACAAAATTTAATGGAGGACCATCAACCTCGATAGTACAGTAAATACTAGATTAAAAGAGAAAACATCAACTTAACCTAACTTTCAGCTCATTCGAAAGCTCTTAACCGACTTACCAACTGTAGCGCCTATCATATGGTAGAAAGAAAATGGAAAAACAAGGACGAAACAAAATGACAATTAGATATTTCTCAATGGCTAACAAGATAAGTTTCTGTTTCTATAAGGGCTTAATCTAGTTTTTAATTGTCACTCCATTAGAATAACCTGTGTAATTAATTCTATGATGGGAACTGTGATATGGCTCAAGGCATTGTTTATATCATCTCTTTCAATTTGTATGCCTAAGAATATGCCGATTGAAGCATATGCTATATACTTACTGAAATGCAAGCTTCATGGAATTGCTTTTGGCTCACAGAACTCAGTACATACATTCTTTTCATTTGGTTGTATCAACGTTTGGCTGGATTTGACAAATGGTATTTTCTTTTAGAATGATAGAAGAAGGAACTTTGGACATTGCGAAAATAATAATGCACATAAAAGTAGAATCCATCAAGTCAAAATCCAATTGCCAACTTGCATTTCTGTGATTTTCATCACTTTTATCATTTCTATCAAGAACTGAGAACCACAGAAAATTTGTTGTGAAATTACAATTTTTCTGCAAAAAAGTGTATCATATCATGTACCTTAGTCATATTGAATTGCAAATTTGCTATGACTACTAATATACCATATTTCCAAAGGTAAGTATTATTGCTTTCCATTGGTATTTGATCAAAAGCTTGCGGTCAAGTTTGTGATGTTGAACCGCCTTATTTCTCCTTCACATTCCAAACTCAATTCTCATTATCGAATTTCTTTCCTCTTTTGCTCTACACCATTCCATGAGGCAATTTTGTTGTGAATAGTAACCACAAGACTTTGTTTAATATATTCAATGGCTTCGAGGTTGCCAAGTATTTTCATCAGATATTCTTATCCTTAACCTTACACCTAGCGAATGTTTTCCTTCACCAATCATTTCTTGAATTAATAACTTCGTCACCTTCAGAATAAAAGGTGAAAGATGAAGCTCGATCCTACCGTCTTGAGAAATATGACTCGGCAAGACTTTCGAGTTCTAACTGCAGTAGAGACTGGCATGAAAACTCATGAGCTTGTTCCTGCTCCACTGATTGCTTCCATTGCCAATCTTCGACACGGTGGTAGTGGTAAAATACTTTCGTCTTTGTTACGTGACAAACTTCTTTCGCATGATAGAAGTTGCGGTTATGATGGCTACCGCTTAACAACTTCCGGATACGATATTATGGCTCTTGAGAATCTAAAGGCCAGAGGAATCGTTGCAGCGTTAGGTGATAAAATCGGTACAGGGAAAGAATCCGATGTGTATTTGGCGGCATCATCAGACGGCAAACAAGTCGTGTTGAAATTCCATCGTTTGGGGAGAACGTCATTTCGTGATGTCAAGAAGAAACGAGATTACTTCAACGTCAATAATACCTCCAGGAACGGCAATTCTACGTCTCGACAGCAACCTAATTCGTGGTTATTTCTGAGTCGTATATCTGCGCTAAAGGAATTCGCATTCATGAAGGCCTTATATGAGGTTGGATATTCAACTCCTCAGCCTATCGGTCATAATCGTCATATTGTAGCCATGGGATTAGTTCGTGGTATGCCATTGTATCAGATACATGTTAATAGGGTTTCTGCGGAACAAGCTGAGTCTATCTTTCACCAAAGTATTTCCTTGGCCTCACGACTGGCCGCACATGGCTTAGTGCATTGTGATCTCAATGAATTCAATCTAATGGTTGATCTTAGTGGAGTCCAAAATATTATTGCTGATGATAATGATGTAGCAGAACACTATGTTCGTCACTCTGGGATGTCGGTTGCTAGTAAAGGCGTCCTCAGTGCACATGGCCCGTTGTTAAAGCATCAAGTTGACGGAACTGGAGAGATTATTTCGGAGTCTCCCCCCGAACCGAAAGATTTCTTGGAAAGTGGTGAGCCAAAGCCAATTGTAACATTAATTGACTTCCCACAAATGGTTAGCACCCGTCATCCTAATGCCAAGGAACTCTTTGATCGCGATTTAATGAGCCTAAAACGATTCTTTATGACGAAGCTGAAATGCATACCAGGAGAGGAGTGGGATAATTTGATTCCCAAATGGGAAACTGTGGTGGATCTCGAAAACGAGAATAGAGTTCGAGACATCAGTGGAGTCGAGAAAAACGAAGACAACGCGAGACTTCGTCTTGATAAAGAACTCCGAGCAAGCGGATTTTCAGAAATGGATGCCTATCGAGATATGGAACTATACTATTACACTCAAGACGATTTGCGCAGCCTCCCACAAGAAGTCAACGTCGATAGCGATGAAGAAGACGAGGAGAGGCATGACGAGTTCATGAATGCGATAGACAAGACCTCCGAGTTCCCTACGCCCGCTGATCCATACTTTACGGATGAAATTGCTGAGCCATGTAACAACAGTCAAGAGGACCTTGACAAGAATGCTAATAGTACTTTTATTGTGCTCGACGATGAGCAACGGTCTTTAATTACTTCTCACTCTCGCGCAATAGCCGAAGAGAAGGCTAGGGCGCGAGTCCGTGAGCACTTGGAAGAGCGAAGGAGGAAAAGTGATCGGAAAAACGCCTTTCATTCACGGAATAACAATAAGACTTTTGTGAAAGGAAAACGAATACACACAGACCATGGCCTTTGATTCTTGATGGAAGAGAGCAAAAATTACTATGTTACTTTCTACCTTCTCCCCTCCAGCGCAAAGAAATTAAATAATCTTCCCAAACAATAATGCAATGAAAAAGGAAGGATGGTTTAAATTATTTGCTTCAGCGCTGAGGTCCCATGATGTTTGCTCTTCACGCCGATTTCAAAAATTACACATTTGGCCATACGTCACGAAGATTTTCACACAGTTAATAAGGAGATTAAAGGAACTTTGTAGGAGAAAAATCGGTCCTAAAGTTCTGAGTTCTATTTTAAAGCCTAGCCAATTTTATCCTCATCCCCAAGTTTTCATAGTTAAATTGTTTGGAGTTGTCTAGTAATCAGAATATGAGGTATGGAATATAAAAAAGGAATAAATCTGTCATGCTATGATTGAGAGTGAATTTACTTCTTTACTCCTTTGCTAACGTTAGTAAGTGTGCTAGGACTTAACCCTAGATGGTGTCTGTCAGTGCCTTTTTGCTATAATTCATTATCAATCCCGCTTTGGCTCTGAGTAGTTCAGCCTCATGAGTGTTTGTAATATCATACTGAGTTCCAGGACTTTTCCAAACGGTCAACTATTCCTTAATAGGGTAAAGAGGCAATGACAGACTGACTTTTGTAAATTAGATTCGTTTCATGATTATGAGCTTACAAGATAATATACAAAGGCCTAATCGTCAAGAACCTCTCCTCACCAGTAATTTATTTATTAAGTACAACTTTGATTAGTGTACGCGATTGAAATTCTCAGGACAAAAAGGAAATGCAAATCTTTGATTATTTGTCATTCAGGTAATAAAATCTATATTGATGGCAGAAACCAGGCATACTACAAGCACAAATCCTAACAGATATTTGTCGCTCAGATACTGCTATGTGGTTTTGGGATAACCAGGTCTAAAACAAAAAAAATGGACCCAATAGTTTGTCATTCTATGCAATATTGGCATTCACATTCGTAACGGGATGCTATTTGCCAGGATTTACTCTAAGACACAATGAATTGAAAAATGCTAGTGATTTACTTCCAAAATGAAAGGCTTCCTTCAGTTTCCATTTATCACGTTTTTTCACTCCAAGATACAATATTTAGGCATGTGTACTACCTACATCTGAGCAAATGGTTATGAGCATTGTCTGCCAGATCTCCCTTTCTTAACCTACAAAGTCAGTGGCTTTATTGCATCTCTCCTTGGGAGTGATACAAAGAGATCAATTAGTGCATTGGCGACATCTCTAGAATACTATTAACATAGATTAGTATACTTGACAGTGCAAAGAGAAAAAAATTATAATTCATTGGACAAGTTTTTCTACTTCTTAATTCAGTTTCAGAAAAAGATAAGATCTATTGCCTTGTGAAGCATGAATACACTGTGTAATTGTCTCTATCAGTTTTGCAAAACTGAAGGCAAAGGCTTTTCAATACTGAACCAAAGCAGTAAATTAAGATAAGCACATCTATATCAATATTCCAAAATAAAAACAAGCATTAAACTGAAAATAATTGATCAATGAGTAATGTCAAAAGCATCACATCAAGGTGCAATTTTGATTGAGCAGCATTTAGATACCATGTTAAATTCTTCCATTGGCGTCAACGTTTGACTCTTCATTGTTTTGAACTTACCATGATTTATGAATAACTCAATCATGCTCTTTTTTTGATGAATTCAATATCTCTTCATACTGAATAGCTTCTGCTATCCTCAAGTCGTTGCTCTGATTAATGTCTTTCTGAATTGGAGATATTGTCTCGCATTTGATGCATAGTACAAGTTTTGCTTTATCAGCAACTTGGAGTACAGAAAAGCAGCAAGGACATTGAATAAGGATTGCATGTCCTTGCTGAATCTCATAGGAGGATGAAGCAATACTTTTAATGCTAAGGCTTCTTTGGCCACATTTTAAAGTCTCTCCATATTTTCCTTTGGAATATTTTGTCTCTGGTTCCCTAGGGTTAGGTGTCTTGATTTTCAGCGAATTATGTTTTTCACAGAGAATTTCACTGCATGCGGATCCATCTACAATCCATCTTTCGCCATTTATTCCAATGCAATTTCTTGGTTTAGCATTGATTGTCTTAATTTCTTTGTTGAATGCTATGGTCGAAGTGTCTACACCACCTTTCAGGTTCGAGGATTTCAGCCATTCAAACTCCGTTGGATGATTCTTTCGTCGTATCTTATTAGCCTTTCCCATAGGCTTATTGACGTTTCGTTCTGAAGGCTTCAAGCCGTCGAAATTTGAAGGTAAAAGAATGTCTTGGCTTGACCGACGATTGCGATTTTTCAATGAATTTGAGGCAAAAGTTGGCGAGCTTTGTGAATTTAGAGGAGAATTCTTGGAAACTTTTTTCTTGAATGTGCTATTAAAGTCGCCGTCGTCCACATCATTCTTAGCGTTCCAAACTTTCGGATAAGAATAGTCACACTTTGCTGTTGGTTGATTGCCCTCGTATTTTGACATTCCCTTAATGGCAGTATCCACATCTGATGGATGAAACTTGTTGTAAACATCTGAGTTTACTATTTTCGACATTGACGTACTGAAGCTTGTGTTCTTCTCTCTATCACGGGCATCACTTTTGACACTTAATTGAGACATAATCTGCTGCAGTATGCGATTCTGCTGCTCGATGATTATTGAGTCATCAAATGAGCACGCCTTGATTAGAGGTCTGGGATTAACAGGACTCTTCGTGTTCATGCAATGCTTCTCGCTGTTACTAAATGTCTCTGTTTCCTTAGAACCCTTAAATTCCCATTGGCTTTCTGTTACTGGTTTTTTGGTTCTCTCGCTTAAACCAGCGATGATTTGGTTCATGATGTGATGTTGCTCTGCGATTATCGACGGGTCATGTAACTCATCTTGATAATGTTCACCTGATGGAATTCTGCATCTCTGAGAATGGATGAATAACTTGTCCTGAGCTGGAAAAGAATCGTTTCTTGGAATCTCGGCGTTACCGCGTACATGGAAATCTTGTGAAGGATTCTCCAAGCATCGATGGATGTGAGATACTTGATAACCCTCACTACTTTCTGGTTTCAATTCTCCACTCTTTTCTACGTGATCATTCAATTTGCTTTGCTCTGTAAGGAATGGTGCTCTTCTTGAATAATCAAGATTTAATCCTTCAATTAGCTTGAAGTTTTCTCTCAATTGTTCTGGCGAAGGTGCTCTAATTCGGGAACCTTCATTTATATTGCTTTCAATAGTAAGGCTTTTAGAAGATTGTCTACCCACCTTAGTTGGAATGCAATCCACTGGCGTGTCATCTTGCTTTAGTTTTTTCTGAACAATGATTTGATCTTTAACCATTTGGCACGAGTAGGGTTTTCTGTCTTGAATGTTTGAACCGCTGCTTATAGCTGGTGCCATTGTGCAAGTAGTATTACGAATGAATTTTAATGGAACCTTTATGGTGGACTCTCTATTACAATCGTTACAATCATTTTCTGAATTTTGAGAAAAAAGAGACAAGTGGCGTGAGCTCTTGCGCGATTTAAATCTTTGATGATATCTCGAGTACATCTTGAAGCTCCGTAAGCTTTTTCCATATCCAGGGGTTTTGTCATTAACTCTTTCGCCGTAACACTCTCTTTCATCACCGTTCTTCGATTTGCGAGCACTGAATGAGGCATAAGTTGTCGCCGCTGGACTTTCCATGCTTGCGTGATTAACAATAAAGAAAAAGCGCAAAACCCTTGTCAATATGCTGGCATTTTCCTCTCTAGGTGGAGCCGTTGCTGTAGGTGTATGATGATCGCTGAAGGAGCTCATGGGATAATGTCGACGAATTGCTTAGCCGATGAATCTTTTGTGAACCGCTATTTGTGTCTTTGCCCCCCTATCTTAGGAAATGAAACTTTGAAAATTGAGGGTATTGCAAATAAAATGTTTTATATCGTGAAACAGGAATGTCGCTCCTAGCTCTTTGATTTCCAAAACATAGTTTCAATATCTAATTTAATCGAATAGTCTATGTTGAAAATGTCTCACATCTTTATTTGCAAAAGAGTTCTTGTTTTATACCGTTAGAAAGAGATTTCAGTCAGGGTTCCAAGTGTGACCAAATTAATCTATGCCCTTAAAGCCACAGTTATAATTGCTCCGATTCTAAAAAGACAGGTAAACTTAGATATAAGCACCTTGCAGCTTGATCATTCATATCACTGACGTATGGCATTGTGAGGCGAAATTCATGAAACACGACTGACGTAATTGATCCCTTTTTTAGTGTAAGCTATTCATGTCCAAAACTCTAGTGCAATCAATGGAATGTTCAATTACTGGGCCGGTTGGATTGAAGGGTCTTGAGTAAAGAAAACAATAGATGATGTACATTTTGTTTAATGTAGAAATATCAGTCTTCCACAGAGAGGCAATCATCATCCCAAGTGGTTTAATGACAAAAGATAAACGACAAACTTTAGCAAATTAAATCCAATACCTAGTTGATTCTTTAAATTTAACAAGAGACGCAACAGTTTGGGAACCTTCTGATGATTCAATAACGATAGGTAAATCAAATGGATGACAAAAACTCCTCCGTAAGACGTCATTTTGTGAATTTTATTGCGCTTTTGGAATCTTAGATAAAGAGTTAAAGGGCAATTGCATAAAACAATTATGCAATGAACAAGTCATTGGGAGAACCTTTAGTAAGGCCTAGTAGCTTCTTTCTACATCTTAATGATTTGCTCCATACTGTCTTTCCGATTTTCTTCATGAAAAAAGGGTAACGCCAGCAGCCACAAAGTGTTTGATATGAATACAAAAGTTCGGTTGTACTAAAATTCAAAAATACATTTATTTCACTAGCGCTGTCTGTTTAGAAAATGTGATAACTCTGATTCCAGCTTTAATGAAGCACATTTACTTCATTCCTTCGTAAAATATTTTTTTTGCAATTCGACAGTTACCACAACATGCCATCGTAAAGAAAAGATATATTCTTTAAATCACCCAGCATTGGAGTTCGCTGCTATAAGCACACTTGGATTAGATAAGGAATGGAGGTATCATTGTCTGAATAGCAAATGATCCTAGAAATTTCTTGTTAGGTAACTTAAAATACAACAACAATTGTCGCTAGGCGAACGTTGGTATACTATTGGAAAA
>CAAAJI010000180.1:60317-83419 GCA_900642245.1 Fragilaria radians
GTCTCGACAGCAACCTAATTCGTGGTTATTTCTGAGTCGTATATCTGCGCTAAAGGAATTCGCATTCATGAAGGCCTTATATGAGGTTGGATATTCAACTCCTCAGCCTATCGGTCATAATCGTCATATTGTAGCCATGGGATTAGTTCGTGGTATGCCATTGTATCAGATACATGTTAATAGGGTTTCTGCGGAACAAGCTGAGTCTATCTTTCACCAAAGTATTTCCTTGGCCTCACGACTGGCCGCACATGGCTTAGTGCATTGTGATCTCAATGAATTCAATCTAATGGTTGATCTTAGTGGAGTCCAAAATATTATTGCTGATGATAATGATGTAGCAGAACACTATGTTCGTCACTCTGGGATGTCGGTTGCTAGTAAAGGCGTCCTCAGTGCACATGGCCCGTTGTTAAAGCATCAAGTTGACGGAACTGGAGAGATTATTTCGGAGTCTCCCCCCGAACCGAAAGATTTCTTGGAAAGTGGTGAGCCAAAGCCAATTGTAACATTAATTGACTTCCCACAAATGGTTAGCACCCGTCATCCTAATGCCAAGGAACTCTTTGATCGCGATTTAATGAGCCTAAAACGATTCTTTATGACGAAGCTGAAATGCATACCAGGAGAGGAGTGGGATAATTTGATTCCCAAATGGGAAACTGTGGTGGATCTCGAAAACGAGAATAGAGTTCGAGACATCAGTGGAGTCGAGAAAAACGAAGACAACGCGAGACTTCGTCTTGATAAAGAACTCCGAGCAAGCGGATTTTCAGAAATGGATGCCTATCGAGATATGGAACTATACTATTACACTCAAGACGATTTGCGCAGCCTCCCACAAGAAGTCAACGTCGATAGCGATGAAGAAGACGAGGAGAGGCATGACGAGTTCATGAATGCGATAGACAAGACCTCCGAGTTCCCTACGCCCGCTGATCCATACTTTACGGATGAAATTGCTGAGCCATGTAACAACAGTCAAGAGGACCTTGACAAGAATGCTAATAGTACTTTTATTGTGCTCGACGATGAGCAACGGTCTTTAATTACTTCTCACTCTCGCGCAATAGCCGAAGAGAAGGCTAGGGCGCGAGTCCGTGAGCACTTGGAAGAGCGAAGGAGGAAAAGTGATCGGAAAAACGCCTTTCATTCACGGAATAACAATAAGACTTTTGTGAAAGGAAAACGAATACACACAGACCATGGCCTTTGATTCTTGATGGAAGAGAGCAAAAATTACTATGTTACTTTCTACCTTCTCCCCTCCAGCGCAAAGAAATTAAATAATCTTCCCAAACAATAATGCAATGAAAAAGGAAGGATGGTTTAAATTATTTGCTTCAGCGCTGAGGTCCCATGATGTTTGCTCTTCACGCCGATTTCAAAAATTACACATTTGGCCATACGTCACGAAGATTTTCACACAGTTAATAAGGAGATTAAAGGAACTTTGTAGGAGAAAAATCGGTCCTAAAGTTCTGAGTTCTATTTTAAAGCCTAGCCAATTTTATCCTCATCCCCAAGTTTTCATAGTTAAATTGTTTGGAGTTGTCTAGTAATCAGAATATGAGGTATGGAATATAAAAAAGGAATAAATCTGTCATGCTATGATTGAGAGTGAATTTACTTCTTTACTCCTTTGCTAACGTTAGTAAGTGTGCTAGGACTTAACCCTAGATGGTGTCTGTCAGTGCCTTTTTGCTATAATTCATTATCAATCCCGCTTTGGCTCTGAGTAGTTCAGCCTCATGAGTGTTTGTAATATCATACTGAGTTCCAGGACTTTTCCAAACGGTCAACTATTCCTTAATAGGGTAAAGAGGCAATGACAGACTGACTTTTGTAAATTAGATTCGTTTCATGATTATGAGCTTACAAGATAATATACAAAGGCCTAATCGTCAAGAACCTCTCCTCACCAGTAATTTATTTATTAAGTACAACTTTGATTAGTGTACGCGATTGAAATTCTCAGGACAAAAAGGAAATGCAAATCTTTGATTATTTGTCATTCAGGTAATAAAATCTATATTGATGGCAGAAACCAGGCATACTACAAGCACAAATCCTAACAGATATTTGTCGCTCAGATACTGCTATGTGGTTTTGGGATAACCAGGTCTAAAACAAAAAAAATGGACCCAATAGTTTGTCATTCTATGCAATATTGGCATTCACATTCGTAACGGGATGCTATTTGCCAGGATTTACTCTAAGACACAATGAATTGAAAAATGCTAGTGATTTACTTCCAAAATGAAAGGCTTCCTTCAGTTTCCATTTATCACGTTTTTTCACTCCAAGATACAATATTTAGGCATGTGTACTACCTACATCTGAGCAAATGGTTATGAGCATTGTCTGCCAGATCTCCCTTTCTTAACCTACAAAGTCAGTGGCTTTATTGCATCTCTCCTTGGGAGTGATACAAAGAGATCAATTAGTGCATTGGCGACATCTCTAGAATACTATTAACATAGATTAGTATACTTGACAGTGCAAAGAGAAAAAAATTATAATTCATTGGACAAGTTTTTCTACTTCTTAATTCAGTTTCAGAAAAAGATAAGATCTATTGCCTTGTGAAGCATGAATACACTGTGTAATTGTCTCTATCAGTTTTGCAAAACTGAAGGCAAAGGCTTTTCAATACTGAACCAAAGCAGTAAATTAAGATAAGCACATCTATATCAATATTCCAAAATAAAAACAAGCATTAAACTGAAAATAATTGATCAATGAGTAATGTCAAAAGCATCACATCAAGGTGCAATTTTGATTGAGCAGCATTTAGATACCATGTTAAATTCTTCCATTGGCGTCAACGTTTGACTCTTCATTGTTTTGAACTTACCATGATTTATGAATAACTCAATCATGCTCTTTTTTTGATGAATTCAATATCTCTTCATACTGAATAGCTTCTGCTATCCTCAAGTCGTTGCTCTGATTAATGTCTTTCTGAATTGGAGATATTGTCTCGCATTTGATGCATAGTACAAGTTTTGCTTTATCAGCAACTTGGAGTACAGAAAAGCAGCAAGGACATTGAATAAGGATTGCATGTCCTTGCTGAATCTCATAGGAGGATGAAGCAATACTTTTAATGCTAAGGCTTCTTTGGCCACATTTTAAAGTCTCTCCATATTTTCCTTTGGAATATTTTGTCTCTGGTTCCCTAGGGTTAGGTGTCTTGATTTTCAGCGAATTATGTTTTTCACAGAGAATTTCACTGCATGCGGATCCATCTACAATCCATCTTTCGCCATTTATTCCAATGCAATTTCTTGGTTTAGCATTGATTGTCTTAATTTCTTTGTTGAATGCTATGGTCGAAGTGTCTACACCACCTTTCAGGTTCGAGGATTTCAGCCATTCAAACTCCGTTGGATGATTCTTTCGTCGTATCTTATTAGCCTTTCCCATAGGCTTATTGACGTTTCGTTCTGAAGGCTTCAAGCCGTCGAAATTTGAAGGTAAAAGAATGTCTTGGCTTGACCGACGATTGCGATTTTTCAATGAATTTGAGGCAAAAGTTGGCGAGCTTTGTGAATTTAGAGGAGAATTCTTGGAAACTTTTTTCTTGAATGTGCTATTAAAGTCGCCGTCGTCCACATCATTCTTAGCGTTCCAAACTTTCGGATAAGAATAGTCACACTTTGCTGTTGGTTGATTGCCCTCGTATTTTGACATTCCCTTAATGGCAGTATCCACATCTGATGGATGAAACTTGTTGTAAACATCTGAGTTTACTATTTTCGACATTGACGTACTGAAGCTTGTGTTCTTCTCTCTATCACGGGCATCACTTTTGACACTTAATTGAGACATAATCTGCTGCAGTATGCGATTCTGCTGCTCGATGATTATTGAGTCATCAAATGAGCACGCCTTGATTAGAGGTCTGGGATTAACAGGACTCTTCGTGTTCATGCAATGCTTCTCGCTGTTACTAAATGTCTCTGTTTCCTTAGAACCCTTAAATTCCCATTGGCTTTCTGTTACTGGTTTTTTGGTTCTCTCGCTTAAACCAGCGATGATTTGGTTCATGATGTGATGTTGCTCTGCGATTATCGACGGGTCATGTAACTCATCTTGATAATGTTCACCTGATGGAATTCTGCATCTCTGAGAATGGATGAATAACTTGTCCTGAGCTGGAAAAGAATCGTTTCTTGGAATCTCGGCGTTACCGCGTACATGGAAATCTTGTGAAGGATTCTCCAAGCATCGATGGATGTGAGATACTTGATAACCCTCACTACTTTCTGGTTTCAATTCTCCACTCTTTTCTACGTGATCATTCAATTTGCTTTGCTCTGTAAGGAATGGTGCTCTTCTTGAATAATCAAGATTTAATCCTTCAATTAGCTTGAAGTTTTCTCTCAATTGTTCTGGCGAAGGTGCTCTAATTCGGGAACCTTCATTTATATTGCTTTCAATAGTAAGGCTTTTAGAAGATTGTCTACCCACCTTAGTTGGAATGCAATCCACTGGCGTGTCATCTTGCTTTAGTTTTTTCTGAACAATGATTTGATCTTTAACCATTTGGCACGAGTAGGGTTTTCTGTCTTGAATGTTTGAACCGCTGCTTATAGCTGGTGCCATTGTGCAAGTAGTATTACGAATGAATTTTAATGGAACCTTTATGGTGGACTCTCTATTACAATCGTTACAATCATTTTCTGAATTTTGAGAAAAAAGAGACAAGTGGCGTGAGCTCTTGCGCGATTTAAATCTTTGATGATATCTCGAGTACATCTTGAAGCTCCGTAAGCTTTTTCCATATCCAGGGGTTTTGTCATTAACTCTTTCGCCGTAACACTCTCTTTCATCACCGTTCTTCGATTTGCGAGCACTGAATGAGGCATAAGTTGTCGCCGCTGGACTTTCCATGCTTGCGTGATTAACAATAAAGAAAAAGCGCAAAACCCTTGTCAATATGCTGGCATTTTCCTCTCTAGGTGGAGCCGTTGCTGTAGGTGTATGATGATCGCTGAAGGAGCTCATGGGATAATGTCGACGAATTGCTTAGCCGATGAATCTTTTGTGAACCGCTATTTGTGTCTTTGCCCCCCTATCTTAGGAAATGAAACTTTGAAAATTGAGGGTATTGCAAATAAAATGTTTTATATCGTGAAACAGGAATGTCGCTCCTAGCTCTTTGATTTCCAAAACATAGTTTCAATATCTAATTTAATCGAATAGTCTATGTTGAAAATGTCTCACATCTTTATTTGCAAAAGAGTTCTTGTTTTATACCGTTAGAAAGAGATTTCAGTCAGGGTTCCAAGTGTGACCAAATTAATCTATGCCCTTAAAGCCACAGTTATAATTGCTCCGATTCTAAAAAGACAGGTAAACTTAGATATAAGCACCTTGCAGCTTGATCATTCATATCACTGACGTATGGCATTGTGAGGCGAAATTCATGAAACACGACTGACGTAATTGATCCCTTTTTTAGTGTAAGCTATTCATGTCCAAAACTCTAGTGCAATCAATGGAATGTTCAATTACTGGGCCGGTTGGATTGAAGGGTCTTGAGTAAAGAAAACAATAGATGATGTACATTTTGTTTAATGTAGAAATATCAGTCTTCCACAGAGAGGCAATCATCATCCCAAGTGGTTTAATGACAAAAGATAAACGACAAACTTTAGCAAATTAAATCCAATACCTAGTTGATTCTTTAAATTTAACAAGAGACGCAACAGTTTGGGAACCTTCTGATGATTCAATAACGATAGGTAAATCAAATGGATGACAAAAACTCCTCCGTAAGACGTCATTTTGTGAATTTTATTGCGCTTTTGGAATCTTAGATAAAGAGTTAAAGGGCAATTGCATAAAACAATTATGCAATGAACAAGTCATTGGGAGAACCTTTAGTAAGGCCTAGTAGCTTCTTTCTACATCTTAATGATTTGCTCCATACTGTCTTTCCGATTTTCTTCATGAAAAAAGGGTAACGCCAGCAGCCACAAAGTGTTTGATATGAATACAAAAGTTCGGTTGTACTAAAATTCAAAAATACATTTATTTCACTAGCGCTGTCTGTTTAGAAAATGTGATAACTCTGATTCCAGCTTTAATGAAGCACATTTACTTCATTCCTTCGTAAAATATTTTTTTTGCAATTCGACAGTTACCACAACATGCCATCGTAAAGAAAAGATATATTCTTTAAATCACCCAGCATTGGAGTTCGCTGCTATAAGCACACTTGGATTAGATAAGGAATGGAGGTATCATTGTCTGAATAGCAAATGATCCTAGAAATTTCTTGTTAGGTAACTTAAAATACAACAACAATTGTCGCTAGGCGAACGTTGGTATACTATTGGAAAAAAATTTGGGATTAGTTGTTGAACATATTGTGATTAACACGAATGCATTATCAGAATTTGGATTTGAAATATTGATTGAAACTCATTTGAAAGATATTGCACCGGCATTTCGAAGCATTCTTCAGCGATTAAGGAATCTTGATTTCGTCAAAAAAAGGATATTGAAAGCTTAGACAGAATAATAAGATGAAGTTGATTGTTTTGTAGGCCTATACTTTTCTCTCAACTCAGGTACTTTGCTCACGACGTGTTCATCATAGGGTCTAGACTCATAGTCAATGTGAACAAAACATCTCTCTACTTCTTCTCTGGATTCAATTTCATATTGTAGTTCCATTCCTAAATCATGACTCTCAAATAGAAGTGTATCTTTTGGTAGCACAACTTCTATTTCGACCAAAAATTTGGGTCCAAAATGGTAAGCACGACATACATCCACAATCATACGGTCATCAAAGGAATTTGCGATTTCTTGGAGCTCTTCTAAGAAGTCTGTAGGAGCTGCTTTACCTGTGAGCTGCTCGACTTGTTCCTTTCCAGTTGAGTACCAGGAGTGGATGATATAAAGCGATATCATAACGGCTCCAACAGGATCAACCCACCACAAGTGAGGATTGCGGAGTGCTACGAGAAGTGCAAGTGCAGCCACCCCATTACTGAGTGCATCATTCCAGTGATCTTGTGCCAAGGCCTCAAGGGTGGGGTCAGCGTGTTGAACTGATTGACGAGATGTTCCAAGTTTTAATCCGGACGCTCTTTGACACAAATATAGCAATCCCAACTTCAGTACAATAATTCCAACCAAAGCCCAAAATGATGCCATTGAAACGTCTGAAAATGATGGCATACCAGAAGCCAAACACTCAATACTTTCCTTGATAACTTCGAATGATGCCATCCCCATAAGAGCTGCGCATGTCAATACACCGACAGGTTCCAGACGCGATGCTCCCGCTGGATAAAATGCTGAGGATCGTTGAAGAGAGGAGTGCTTTTCTGTATAATTGAGAACCAACTGGGAGACAATATCCAAAACAGAGTCGACCAAGGCAGCAAGGACCGAAAGTGATGACGTTTGAATGTAGGCTACCAATTTGGTAATGGTAACAAATACATTGATCCAAAGACTTAGCTCCAGAGCAATGCGACGCAATCGAGGAGGTTCGTCGGTTGTCGATAAGGAGCAACGTGTTAACGTGTCATATTCTAGCTCCCCATTAGTATCTATGCCCATACTATCTTCTTTAGTAAGATCATGTGATGTAGAGCCATAATATACTTTCATCAAACCTTTGTCTATTTCCATGGCCTAAAAATTTGTTGTAGGAGAACAACGCGTCTCGTTGAATTCCGAAATTAGATGACGTCAAATCCTTGAAATATTGGCTGTAAAGGCATGAAATTAGAAAGGAGCGATTAAACGGCATCCGGAATTCTGCATTGCGTTAACATCAGATTCTGGATACACTGGTACTAGTACTACTAGATAGTCATGTCTTTTGTCATTGCGATTCTCAGTGTCCGACAACATTGACTATGGGCAATTCAGCGTCGTCTCTTCCATACTCGATTGGAGAAAAGTTGCCCAATGATGATGGATGCTGGGCAGTGCACGATGGAAGTCATAAATCAGATGGCGCACCTGTAACTGTCTTCCAAGCACAGAAACCTCAATTAGCCAAAGAGGGATTTCGAGGTAATCCGTCCGAAAAACAAATATTTGTTGCACATCATCATTTCGTCACTGCCAAAAAGCTACGTCATCCATTCATATTGCAGGTGTTAGCAACATTGGATACGGATGCACCTTCCAATGAGGAAACATCAAATGCAAAAACACCAATTGCTAGTACCGGAGCATACATCATTGTTGCAGAACGCTGCAAACCACTGCAAGATTGGTTGATTGAAGACTCTCCCAATGCTGATCAATTAGCTTGGGGTCTCCAATGCATTGTTCAAGGTATATCATTCCTTCACACAGGAGCTCAAATGGCTCATGGAAATGTTTGTCCAAAATCTTTCTGGGTCACTCCAAGTGGCGATGTTAAGTTGTGGAATTTTGGACTCGTTACGCCCATTGGAGTTGCCGACGGTGGAGGAGGTCCTTCACAGCATTTCCGACAATACGAAGGATATGTTACTCCACAAGCTTATCGTAGTCCTGAGCGTGCCAAGGAACAATGGGAAGCCCTAGCAACCAATCCTGTACATTGTATGGACTCTTTCTCGTTGGGAGTTTTGATCAATGACTACTATCATGGAGACATTCCAGGTCCTCTTCAAAAAGCTGCCCAACGGCTCATCACACCCACAATTAAAATGAGGCCGAGATTAGCGCCACTGCTAAAGTGCCCAATTTTCGAAACACCGTACGCCAAACTAATGCAAAATCTAATGGAATTGCAGATTCAACCCGTCGATCAGAAGTTAAGATTTTGGCAGTCTCTTAATATGGAAGCAATTGATCCCTCGGTGTCTAAATTCAAAATTTTACCAATTGTTCAAAGCACGATAACTTCCATATGCTCCTCAGATGTCATGTCGTCACAAGAGTTATATCGCCGAGAAGTCCTTGCCATGTTGCCACCGCTGTTTTACATTTCGGAAAATATTCTGGATAAAGACGAGATAACAAAAGCGTTATCACCCCTCGTTCAACTATTGTTCTCTGTCAAGGACCGAGGTGTACGTGGCGCACTACTGGGGAAGACACCATTGTTTGCAGCTCACTTATCCAAACCAGATCTCAATACATTAGTCTTTGAACCACTTTGTTCCGGTTTTGCTGATTCTAGCGATGCTCTTCGTGAACTTACGTTGAAGGCAACGTTTGTATTGGTTCCTCATTTGTATCCTCCAAATGTGGAAAAAGTTGAGTCGTTATTTGGTACGACTTCAGAGTGACACCTCATCGTCCATTCGGACTCATACCATGTTAATGATCCCACAACTTGCACCTCACCTAAGTGAAGTAGCACGTCAAAAACTACTTCTTCCAGCTTTCGCGCGTTCCTCCAAAGATCCACATCCACCTTGTCGATTGGCCAGTTTGAAGTCGACAACTCAATGTCAAGAATACTTTTCCCTAGAGGAGCTTGCAACGAAAGTCCTTCCTTCTTGTATGCCACTTGTATTGGATGGTGTTGGTGATGTTAGATCTGCTGCATTTAATGTTATTGATGAATTCCTGGAGAAGTTAAAGAAGTCACATCAAGAAAGGTCAATTGGAGAAGTTAGTGGGACTGTCACTACTGTTACAAGTGTAATGCCAGTGTTGCCTTCTGCACCCGCACCAGGGGCTGCAGCTCCAACAAGTGGAGGATATTTAGGTAGTCTAAGTGGATGGTATGGTGGAAGTTCAACCAATACTTCGGCACCAGCAACATCACAAAAGTCTTCTACTTCATCATCCTTACCTAATCCTCAACAAGATTTGGCACCTGCAAAACCAGCTGCACCGTCATTTTCCTCCCTTAATATTGGTGGTGAGACTATTGGTGCGGCTACTGGATGGGATGATGATGATGACGATGACTTAGATTTAGGCGATACTAAGGAAGAAGACGTCTTTGCCTCCATTGGGTTAAACAAGAGAGCATCAAACACTACAAGTACAACGAAGAAGTTAATTATGCATAAAGCACTGCCATCAACAAAAGTTAAAAAAGCTGAAATTAAAAAATTGTCCATAGACGATGAGCTAGATGGTTGGGATGACTTTTGAAGAGATTATGCAACAAAGACTTCTCTTGGATGAGTCAAATTTTGACTGTTCTTTCTTATCAGAATAATGTAACATGTAAGTGACTCATACTTCTTGCTACAGCTTGAAAATGAGATTAGTATGTCGTAAAATAACATTTCCTTGTTTCATAATTGAAAGTTTTGTTTCTAAATTTCAAATTTATTACATTCGATAGTGCAAAAATTGGAAGTTTTTTCTTTAAGTGGTTATACGTGATAAGAAATATCCAATGAAACTGAAAAAGTTTATTGCAAACACAGCTAGAAACAAACTTACCTCTCCAACAAAAGAGTTGGATGCTATTGTTGTGGATAAACTCAGCTGCCATACAAATTCTCAAGATGAAAACTTGATATATTTAGCCATTTTGTATTGGTACAAACTTTCAAATTATAAGTCAAGCCTAATCAAGAATTTATAGGGAATTAGTTCATTCAAAGAAAGAGGAATGTACTTTTTTCACCCTTCTAATTGAGAAAAAACGGCAATAAAGAGAGAATTTGTTGGAATCACGTGGTAATTATAGAAACCCAAAAGGATACTTTACAGCTTGTTGACACCTTCATTTCCAAAACAAGAATCAACAATTTGAAACCAAAACTAGTATCGGAACCTAGCCTAACTTTTGAAGTAAAGTAACAGTTATCATCTAAAAGTCACAACCTGAAAATCTAGGGGAATGAATTCTAGCGTAACATGACACATTATTTCAATGGAAAAACTTCCTCTCTAAATCTCTCCAATCATGGTGAACTCTGTGTGTCAGCGATGATGCTAAAATCTCATTGCCCTGAACAAGATCCCTATTTTCAGCCATCTTCCTTTGTGCAGCACATTTTGACTAGTTTTGTTAATATTATTGTTTGGGTTGTTTCAAGAGCCTTTGCAAATGAATCGAATCTCGGAAACTGTCAAGTATTGTTGTGCCCTAACTAGTATTGTTCATGTTTCTTGTATAATAAAAATGACAGTACTCGAGTATTTTAATATTACAAATTCATGACAATAGACGGAATATTTTTGAACAACGAACTCCAATCACAGGGTTCAACTTTGAGAGTCGCCGTCATTGACATCAAAATGCCCTTCGGCTTAAATATTTAGTTGCAAACGTCATTCCTGTGACACCAAACAATTCCTCCTTCGTGACGTGATTCGTAACGATCACCGAAAACTGGCGTCATGTCAATGCATGCCACAAGAAATTCCTAGGCAAAAATTATGACAAAGTTGGCTTCAGTCTTGAAGACCATCATCCACTAATTTCCCAGACATAACATATAATTGAAAGCCTGATCATCTAATCGAGAAACTATGCCAAAGATACTGAAACGAAAAACGCCTGTGAATCTTTCTGTGCTTGATCCACCTGCAACTGCTAAAGCATTCAGGAATGAGGCTCGTAAAATATCCTTTGATGAGAATCCAATACCTTCATCACCACGACTGAATTCGACGAACTCTTCGTCTTCTGGATCACTTCCAAGGACAAGCTGTTGCAGAGATTTGAGGTTGACTCCTACTTCCATGAGACGACTGTCTTCAAGTCATTACCTACAAGATTTGGTTTCGTGCGGTAGTGAAAGTTCACAAGACGAACAACAGCTCTTTGAATCCCCAGTAGCATGCCCGCAGACTGAACAAGCGACATCACCTTGGGGTTATTTTGTAGACGTTATTCCGATGTTTCAAGAGGAAAAGTATTCAAAATATCAAGTTACGGCCTCACCGATGCACTCATATGAACTGCCATCTTTTTCATTTCATCCTTATTGTAAACCAAGACGACTGCCCATCATGAAAAAAGAAACATGTTTACCTTCTTTTTCACTTGTCCTGCCTAGCACATTAAGAAAATCAACAGATGAAGTTGAGGGAGCATTAAAGCGTCTCAAAATGTGAATGCTTTTTCATCGCGCAAATGAATTATACTACCGTAATTCGTATACAAATTGGATGAAACACATCGAATAAGATGCAAATACTTTTCCTTGACAAAACGGTGTGGATAGCTAATGAAGTTGAATCAAATTTGGTTTCCTTCATGACTTTCAAGGGCTTCCGATGACATCAAAGGGGAACTTCAGTGTTCGTATTTGTTCCTCTGACGGTCTGCACTATTTATTTTTTCTTACCTGCAATAATTTAAAAATTACTAGCACAAAATTACTGCATTTTAAGTTTTTTATTCCGTTGTCTTTCTTTGATTGAGTTTTTTCGGTACTGGAAATAGATTCCACTGATGGACGGTCTTACAACATCATCGTGTAACTCAATCGATAAAGAGGGAAACTTGAATTGACTATTTATTATACAGCGTTGTCATTGATTACACGCCCAGCTAGTCCTAATGGATTATCTACAAGCTCCATCGCCGTTTCGAGCAAATCAATTCATAGTAGGGCCTTCTCACAGGGAAGAAGAAATAATGTCTCCAGATGAAACAGAGATTTCCATTTCCATGGAAGAAGCATCGTTTTTGTTGGAAAAGCTTTACTATGACCACAACGACATGCTACAAAAAGACTTTCTAGAGCGTATGGAACCGACTCTTCGAACAGCATTGGGGGGTGTTGAAGATGAAAAAACAGAGCAAATGTTCCAGAACTTAGCTGTGATGAACCTTGCAGGGCATTTAAGTCGTTTTCGTCCACTACATGACAAATATGTTGAGGCTCTTTCGATTCTCGGGGGCGTCTTTTTGACGGATACAGAAATCACTCTGCCCAGTGATGATCTAGAAGCAACCATAAACCTTCCAAAACATTTAGCTCAACGTCTTCATCAAACTGCTGTACATGTTCAGAGCAGCAAATTCCAAAAGAGTGATACCCGGATGTACTCACTCATGGTGGCAGTGGTTGCGCATGTCGTGTCTCAGGGATGCAATGACTGGTTAGATCTTGTTTTAACTACGAAGAGCATTATTCAATCTTCCTTTTACGTCGACCCGGATACAGTACGAGTGGGGTTAGCAGTTTACGGACTACAAATGTGCAAGAAGTCTAATGGCTTTAAAGGCCTAACAGTACAAAACGTATTAGCTGATCTGAGTCAAAAGTGGTGAGTAAGATCACAGCCACAATGTCACAACTTAAGTATCTCTGACTTAACTTTTTTACCAGGTCAATCGGAATTTTTGTTTCATGCCTAGGTCTTTCGCAGTATGTAGCATCGATGTACGTTGCAAATTCCGTCTTGTCAGACGATTTCACGGAAGATGAAGTATACAGAGATAATTTGAACGCCCTACATGTATTTTTAAGGGAAGCAGGTGCTAGCTTCGAAGATGCAGCGTATTCTTTCATCAAAAGTATTCGCGGAAATCTACCTTCTCATCTGTGCAATCATTCAAATGCTAGGGGTGAAGTTCTTGTGCCAGAATATTCTCTATTGACACACCTCATGGTGTTTTTGGCGCGTGATGACATTTCTGCTGCAAGGAAAGTTGCGATGAGGATGGAGCTATGTTCTCTGCTTAGTTCTCAAGGAAAGATGGATGCTTGGGCCCGTATACTAAATCATCTTCGTCACACAGGGATGTTATTACTCGATGGTAATCACTCGACCCTCGGATACGAAAGGAAATATCAAGATCTCACAGTGCTTGTCATGAGTATGGGCTATCCCCTAGGAATTGACGTTTTGTGCAATTTTTATTCTGATTTTATTTCAGAAGTTGCCCAAAATAGTTTAGCGACAGAAGAAGAGATTAGCTACATTTCATTTGCATCACAACGTACTCTTCTGATTTTACTTCGCGCTAAATTTTCAAATGATAAGAAAGCTTTTTGGGAATGGTTCGAAATCTTTCCTGATGTTGGCTTTTTTGGTGGGGATGAAGTTGAATGGGCTGAGGAATTTCTTCAGCGAAAATTTCCTATTCCACCTTCAATTTTAAAAGAAGGAATTGCTGACTTAAAATGCTTTCTACAACGAAGGTATCAGGCGATCAAGAAAGATGAAAAAGCGAATTTGGCTGAGGGAAATGGTTCTATTCTTCTTCATGAGCACATGGGAGTTTCCGTTGAAGCATCGACAATTCTATCCGAGGCAAAAACGAATATGTTTTTTATTCCTGATCAGCAAGATGCGCAACTGGAGAAAGAAGAAATAGATTACGAATATGAAGACGGCAGCGAGAATGAATTCACGAATGATCACCAGGCTAAAAATGATCGTGATACAGTTGGGAAAGCAATATATGATCAGGGAGTATATACAGATAGCGATAGCATTGAGGTGGTAATACTTGAAGAATCGAATGCTGAATATGAGGACGATGACACCGCAGACTCCATGGATGTTGAGGAATACATTGATGATAATTCCAAGGATACGACTGCGTCTAGTCAGCAAACACATGAATTAGAGACCAAGATGACCCTTGAAAATACGGATGATGAAGAATCCAAGGTCATTGAATTACTTGATGACAGCGATGAGTACGAAGTGGACATGGAGAAATCAGACCAAATGGATGAGAATCTATCTTCTGAAAGTGAATATTTGGCAAATGAACCAGACATTGAGCAAGTCCACGATGAAAGTGAAGAGCGAAATGGCGGCGAAACAATTGATGAAAATAGCTTTATTAACGCAATTCCCATCCTTCGTGAAGCAATCACTGATCAACTAAAAATTCCAGCTGGGAATGACCTTGCATCCAACCTCTGGAATCAATCACGACATCCACAAGAGACTGAAGCCTGTTCGGAAAAGGGGTATGAACCAGACACCGCTGGAAGAGAAATCTCTCAAGCAGAGATGCAGGCGCGACTGGAACAAGGATACGAACCTGATGGAGGTTCTCAAGTTGATGAACAAGAAGATCTCTATATGGAAGACGTTAGAGCAAAGTCTATGTATCAAGATATTGAGCTGGATGAGCAGTATGATGTCGATGAAGATGGAAATAATCTTTCCCAAAAGAATTTGCACGATCGCTTAGCCGATGGATACGAGCCGGATGTTGGTTATAATACAGACGATCAAATAAAGAGGAATAAACATGGATCAAAAAGTGAACGGGAGTTGAAGGAGGCACAAGCTCGCCTGGAGAAGGGATATGAGCCAGATACTGCTGGAGGGGATATATCTCAGGCAGAGATGCAAGACCGTTTCGAAGAGGGATACGAACCTGATACAGCTGCAGTTTACACTGAGGAGGAAGTTTCCGAGGCGATAGCGACAGAGGAAGAAGACAATATTGAAGAACAACCAGAATGCAAGACTTCTGCCGATGGAATCAGCCTTCATATTCAGAAACCAATGATTCAACAATCCTTGACATTATCTGATGATATGGATGATGCCGATGATTTCACAGAGGCGGAACAAGGAGCCGAATCGTCTGAAATCGAAGAGAGCATGTCTCACTCTCGCTGTGATGTTGTTGAAACTCCAGTATCTTCACATGAAGCGTGTTCAACATTAATTGCGTTCGCCCATGAAGCTCAAAATCGCATAAACGACGAAAATCATGAACTTGCAACTGATCTTTCGTGTCATGTGATTGAAAAGGTTCTCTCGTCTTCTCGCCACCTTAATACCAACGAATTTTTAGACGGAGCCCTACCCCATGATAGATCCACGGATTCGGCGTCACTGCCAGTTGAGAGTGAGCTTGATGTTTTGGCAATTTCTAAGGTCGATGATTCTCTGTCTAGCCCCGATCCGATAATACCAACTTGCTCTCAAGAAATTGTGGTTAAGGTGGATCCTTTTGAGGATGAAAGCGAAAAGAAATATAGTGATGCACATTTCGCTGGCAAAAATGAACCTTGTCATTTTCCTGCTGATGAACAGGTCGTCTCACAAGAATCAATCTCCGGAAATGTTTTAGAGGGCGCTGTCGATATGGATGTTGAGGATCCAGAGTGTCAAGACGTTGACACATTGACTGACGAAATATGTTTGCCTCAAAGAGTTGAAGCTGACCAAGCATGTCTTGAAAGGTCAGGTAGTATTTGCGAAGAAGCTGAGGGTGAAAATCACTCGGTAAATGACCAGTCAAATGAGAGTGAAAGACCTTCACCAGAAAACAACCTTGGCAATGCGATCGATTCAGCAACAGATCACGTGGAGGATCGGGACATAATTTCTAAGTTAAATGAAGATTCCACCGAGCTTGTTTATCAAGACATTCAGAAAGAAGAAACAGTTTTGGTGAAGGAAGGGAAATGTGTCGAAGATGAAATAAATTGTGCCTTGACGCAGAAAAATATTGATTACCAGGATATTCGCGTAAATGCTTCATCAACCCTTTTGTCTCATGATCCTCACACGGTAGCTGAAATCAACACGGAGAATCAATTTTGTGATACCGAAAATCCAAACCTTGACAGTGTTGACTCTGGTAGAACATGTGCTGAGGAATCAAGATCCGAGGCTCGTTTAGGTGGAAATGAGCGAGAGGAAATTGATGGCTCTGTTGATAACTGTAACCATCTATTGGAAAAGGATCAAAATCGGAAAGGAGAGAATATTGAAAATTCCTCAGTTGATCGAACGATGAATCTTGATGCAGAGGAGGGATATATCGATGAAAATCAGGATGTCTTGGTTATCCCTACTACAGCTGTTGATAGTATTGAGGATTGTAATATCCTCACGGAGGGAGAGCTTGAGAAGGATGTCATTTCCGACGTCAGAACCAAGTTATCTCAAATTCAACAGGCGATCAATAACATCAATGCAACATTGTTACCTTCTTGTTTAACGACAGATAAGCCGGAATCAACTGGCAACGAGCAAAAACAAAAGGACAATTCTGAGGGCAGTAATCTTTCATTTCAAAATTTAAATGATTCGTTATCAACGCAGCAGCAGAATGATATTGATAAAAAATCTCATAGTGATGGATCTCCAAGAGTTGAAAGTGGCTTAATGAACGAAGAATCTACTGCGAATGAAGCAATAAATGAAAAAATTCAAACACAAGAGACAGGAAATGACTCATTAACTCAATTGAGAGAAAGCATAGATAGTGTGCCAACTGACATTGCTGACTGCTCTATAAATATGGCTGTGTCACCCGTTCTGTCGTCGATTGCATCCAGTCCTGCCAATCTTCAAAAGAAACTAAAAGTAGCTAGACCAAATACCTTGTATAAAATTGAGGAAGCTGAAGTTCTCCATTTTTCAAATGAATTGGATGAACTTTCGGTCGTTGCTTGGGAGGAAAATTCGCATGATATAGAATCATCAAAAGCCGAACATGATAATTGCAGCATTGAATCCGGGGATTCAATGATCAAGGTACAACAAAGTGAAATTGAGCGACCGACAAGTAAGATCAGAAAGAAGCGGAAAAATAGTGACGCTTCTCTTTCGACAAGAAGGTCAAGTAGGATGAGGATCAGTAAAAATACTAGCAATGCTGTTGAAGAAATCGACAAGCCTTCAGGATTGGAATCACTTTCATCCAGGGAAAATCAAGCTTTTGATAGGAAAAATCAGGGAGATGTTGAACAAAGTAAACAGGATAAAATGGAAGATCGCCAAGTTGTTGGCGAAGAAGGGACTTTTCCGAAACTTGTGACTTTAAAAGACAATGATGTCTTGGTATTACAACGGAATACACAGCCCGTTGAAACGGAACTTAAATCTAACAAGGATGAGATTTCATCATGTTCTGAAGTTGAGGTCAATGAGTTAAATCCATCCTTGATGACCCAGAACATAGCGGTACAAGGTCGTGAAGGAATTGACGCAACAAAAGAAAGGGAGAGAGAGAAGTCTAGTAAAAAGAAAGTCAGTGCTGCTTCTATCGCAGAATCCACGGTGAAAATGACACGTAAGAAAAGAATGAGGACTGTTCTTCCCTCCATTGATGAAATGGAGAAAGAATCTACTACAACTGGCGTTGAAGAAAAAAATGATGTTGTCAGTCCTAGGAAAGGCAATGCATCTACAGAAGCTACCACTTCCTCATTGATGCAATTTGACATCTCTAGACAAAATAACAATTTGAAAGTATCGAAAAGTGAGAAATCGAAGAAACTTTCAAAGTCCACTGATGATTCGACAATAGACTTGCTTGACAAGTCATTAGCAAGTCGAGAAGAAGAAGTTTTATCATCAGAGGCAACAGACTCATCATCTATACTGATAAAGAATGAGAAACCAAAGTTATTGAAGCGATCAAGGAGACTCAATGACGAATCTAGTGTTCAATCAGAAGTTTCTATTGCCAAGAAAGTCAAAGTTGAAGGAGCAAAGAGAGGTCGCAAAAGTGTCCAAATGTCTAAGGAAGAAAAAGGCCCCCCAAAAGCCATTTTTGAATCGAGTTTGACTGATGATTCTTTATCTGATCGACGAACAGTCAAAGCGTTGCAATTAAGTAAGAGTCAAAACGATCAGATAGAAAAAAAGGCCCCTATTACTCAAAAGCGTAGTCGCGTCAACAAAGAACCACCTGTTGAAGAGTGTGAAAGGAAAACCCGGCAGAAAGCAAGCAATTTGCACGTTTTGAAACAGGCTATCGACTCTCCTAGGACAACAGAATCAGAATCAGAATCCAAATCGATGGTTTCAAAAAAGAGATCAAAGAATGATGACAATTCAGGTGATGTAGTGAGTGCATCAACCCGGCGTAGTACTCGATTACGAAAAACGACAAACAATGCCTGATTCTTGTTTGTAATGGTTAGAACATTTAGTCCATAGTTAACACAATTAAATAATTTCTTCTCTCTTTTGTTATTTTTAATTCCTAGACATCCCATTCTTTCAATTATCACCCTGGATTAAAAATAAAATGACTTGTATTCAATAACTTGCCTTTGTTTAATATTATGCCTTGTTTTATCTTGAAAAATATGCTAAAAGATATAAGTACAAATGCTAAATTGCTTGCAAATGCCAGGCGATGCTGCTGTTTTTGGAAGGAGACTAGATCCACATACAGAACAGAGTCCGACAACTAAATTTCAAAGTTGGAAATATCCAACGATCCCACCAATGAGGAGAAGTGGTTCATCAATAGTAATATCAACACCACATTATTCCAAAGCCTTGATAATGCTTTTTTCAGGCAACTTGGCTCAACATCATAAACTACCTTTTTGCATTGGTTTGATACCAGGAACAAGCTTAAAGCAACGTGTTTTGGAAGCATACCAAAACTAAAAAAAGACAATTGACAAGTCAAATGCCTAAATACAATGAAATGATAAAAATAGAATTTATTCTGCAATAATGAAATCCTAAACTCACCGTACCTTCTGCACTGATTCTAGGAAGTTCTACATTGGCTTGTGTAGTACATATCAATTTAGCCGGTTTGAATGCGGAGACACAATCAAATGTTACCAATGGGAAGGGTAGCAGATGTCTCAAACCAAGATACAAATAGATGTATTGAATAACTATGTAAATAAAGTTGTGTCACAAGCGTTAGGTAGGCGATACGATCATTTGGATATTGAGATTGCGTGGATACAACTTAGCGCTTGATATTACTAACAGGAAGAATATTGCAACCTACAATCTTTAGTAAAAAAAGGCGGCAGTGAATTGTTACATATCAACATCAGGAAACTATAAAATGATATTTATTACTTTACGACGTAAATTTCTCCTAAAGAAGTTACCTCTCATATGAAAAATGCAGAAACTAAGAAATACATAAATTGACTCCAAGAAAAGAAATTTTGATACTTTATGAGTGATTCTTCCCGATTGGAAGAGTCTAGACGACAGTCTAAGCCACTCATATTCCTCTGGTCATAGTTCATCAACAACTAGATGAGCCCCTCCAGATATTTGGGGTAAAGAACCTTCAAGGACTTGTTTAATATGTGAAACTTCAGAAATATATATATATATATTATCTTCAACATTTAAGGACCTGGATTAGTTGCTTCTTTGGAGCATCGTTTTCTTTTTACACGGCATTTTATAACAAGACAATTTGGTTTTGTCCATTTCATTCAGTAAATCAACTTAATCTAGAAATGTGTATGATCATTAGAATGCAAACGAATTTTTGGGGAGACCACTTAATTCAAAACGCTACCGGTGTCAGAAGTTTACAATACCTAGAGAAAGATACTCACTTTTCGGCCTTGAGATTATTGTCGTCGTATTGTGGAGTCTTCAAAACTGAGATAATTACTTTCCTTACACTACATTGATTCAATTGCCTATAAACATGCATTTATCCAATCGTTTCAGATCGCGAAAGAAAGAAATATATCCTAGAACTCATAGTTAGCAAACCTTTGTTATTGATCCTTTTAAAGTTACTGCCTAGGTGGAAGCGGAGTAAAGCCCATAGCTACACGTGTGGCGTGAAGAGTTTGCGAGGCAATGGCATTTGCTGCGTCAGCTCCTTCTCGCAACACTTTATTTAGATATATGTCGTCTTTGCGGACTTCCTCATACCTCTTTTGAATGGGTTCCAAATGTGCCACTATTGCATCGGCAAGACGAGGCTTAAAATCGCCCCAAGATAGATTCTTCACTTCTTCGATGATATCTTCTTTTGTCCTCTCTGGTTGTACGGCCAAATAAATATTTAGTAAGTTGGTTGCTTCGGGACGTTCAGGGTTGTCCCATTCCAGTCCAAGGGTGGAATCAGTTTTACAACGCTTGATCTTATCTTGGATCACATTTGGTGGATCTAGAACATTTATACGGCTTCCATCGTTAGGATCCGACTTGGACATTTTAGATGTCCCATCGACCAACGACATCACTCGAGCTCCAGTTTTGACGATCATAGGGTTTGGTTCCAAGAAAACGGGACGTGATGGGATCCCAGCTTCCTTACATCGCTTCTTAAATGCATTTCCCTTGCAGAATTGATCGTTGAATCGACGTGTGATGTCACGTGCAAGCTCTAAATGTTGCCTCTGGTCTTCGCCAACTGGAACCTGATCCGCCTGATACAAGAGAATGTCGGCTGCCATCAGTACTGGGTAAGTGAAAAGTCCTACACCCACTGATTCTCCTTGCTTTTTGGCCTTATCTTTGAATTGAATCATGCGTTCTAGCCAATTCATGGGAGTTATGCAGTTAAGTAACCATGAAAGTTCTGAGTGGGCAGGAACATGTGATTGCACAAAAACTCTGGATTTAGCAGGATCGATTCCTGAAATATTTATTCGCAATTTGAGTGAGATAACAGCAAGACAAATAATTTAATTATGATTATTGTATTTGAAGTTACTTACCCGCAGCTAAGTATAATGCTGCACTGGCTTTCGTGGATTCATCTAATTCCTTCGGATCATGAGGCATTGTTATGGCATGCAGATCGACGACACAAAAAAAGTTTTCAGTCTTAATTGTTGTTCCGCTCTCATCGACATTACCATCTACCGCATTGTTTTGAAATTCTACCCATTGTCGGATAGCGCCTAGGTAATTACCTAAGTGCAGGCTTCCAGTGGGTTGTACCCCACTGAGGATACGTCGAACTTTTGTCTTGGGCATGGACTGAGCCGCTTGTTTCGACTCTCCCGAGGCTTCTACTGGGCTTGTAGCATATGTCATATGGACAAATGAATGACGAGCCCTTGGTATCGAAATGAATGCTCTAGAAATGGGCAGTAGGGAGATCGCGTGAAGCATGATTCGAAAAGTAACCGACCAAACGGAAAACACCATTATTTATGCGGTAAGAAGGATGATAATTCCAATGTTTCCCAAAAATTCAAATTGGAAAGGAGAGTAATGTTCTCAACACAAGTCAATTATTCTCCAGAAAGGATTTCAATATGCATGGATGGTAAGTTATTTGAAGTCCTGACCTGTTTTGTCGAAAAAATAGATCACCCTCGCAGACGTCACATGATGGCGCGAGGTCTTAGAGCGATAATAACTTTCGACAAACTGAAACACACTTTTTTTCAAAATTGTGTCTCCGATTTTTTTTGCAACGTTTGCGACTTTCACAGCAACACGTTAAAGATGGAAAATGAAATTGGGTATTCAAGGCTACATAATAAAATATAGTAATTTCTATAGTCTTAGATACATCAAATGAGTGCTGTCATCGTGAATCTAGGAAGTTATCTCGATTGAGCTTAAAGTTATAGAATAATGTTAACGAAAACAATAAACAAAATTTGTCGACGTAGCAACTCCCATAGTTTTAGAACAAAAGGATGTTGTAAAGACTAACTTGAATGAACCATGATTGTGTCGGAAGAGCTGCAGTCGAGCCATGGAGACACATTTGATTCAGCTGTTAGAACTACACTTGCTGGAGATGATGATCGTTGTTGGTCTTGCTTTCCATTATCAGCCTCTGCATTTGAAATAAAAATACTTGCCGCAACAATGGCATCTAGTTGTGCTATCCATTGAGCGAATTTTGCTGCTGGCTCCGAATCCTCGTGATATTTTGTGACGATCATTTCTTGTATGGAATGAGGCAAGTAACCTTGATTGGCCATTACTGTCGTATACTTATCGAGCACTGATTCTGTCGCTTGCCGACGAAACTTACGTAACCGGTACGATAATGAGGGAACGCTTCTTACCTCCAAGCCTCGAAGATCGTCCGTCCCCATCCACCAAGACTGTAGCAAATCCAAAGTCGGGTCAATATCACTCATCGACTTTGTTGTTGAACTTGCACTTGACATATTTCGCGCCAAAAATTCAGAAGGACAACACCGCTTCAATGCGTGCAACCACAAACGATTAAAGTCCAAGTCGTCAGACTGAGACGGTTGGGCGGCGTTTGTCTCAATAAATTTATTTGACATCCTTTCAGGAGATGTGTTTGACCGATTCTCAACAGACGAAATCAGAAATTTTCGTGGTTTTTTACTTAGGAGGATCCTCTTTTCACGCTTAGTGAAGTGCATTAGCTTCCTGTCATCAGTGTGAGATTGAATGGATGGGATCCATTGTATCTTTATGGAGCCTGCCGCTGTAACACCTTTGGCAAATGAAACACGACGACTCTCACGACATCGCAACGGTAAAGCCTTGGAGGAAGGAATAGCATTAACCATACTTGAACAAGCGAATTATAAACTTTT
>CAAAJI010000181.1:67611-81602 GCA_900642245.1 Fragilaria radians
CCTGTTTATAGCAAGAGGATGAATTTGTAAACCCCCCAAAACAATGATTGTATCTGTTCTTTGTCTTCTTATCTTGAAACAGATAGTCAAACTAGAAAGGATATACTTCCCTGAATCAATTCTTGTTGCCTATATTCACAGGTTGAATTTCAACGTTAGAAATGTAGATATTTACACATGTGTGTGTCAAGCATCCTGCTGTCATCTTGCCAAAATGCTACAACACTGATTCAACTGGTGCAAAGGAAAAGTAATCCTCAAGATCAAATGCATGTGTCATTTGCAATTCATGAGATACAAACTGTTTGACAGATTTATGTGATTTTATTTTGGATTGTATGTCTTCAGGATTGGATGAGGATGATAGTGTTGCTTGAAGTGACCTTGAACTAGATATCTGACCTTTCTGTTGTGATTTCCAATCTGAAGAAAATGATAACAGGTCCCAAACAGAAAATGATTTGGATGTATCAGTAGAGGATGACCAACCACCATCTAATTCTCCCTCTATAGTTAGTGAGTCTGTAGCATCATCTGCACCAGGAAGAAGAAAATGAATGGAAGAATCAAATATTGTAGTAGAATTGTCTTTGCGCAATTTCTGACAATTTCCCCTTGGTTGCTTCATGACCAAAAATCTGGCCTGTAATGAATACAGAACCATTCGTTGTGCTTGAATGGTTGTTTCGTACGTTTGTCGTATACGTTCATGACACTTACGTTGTTCGATAAGGATTGACCGTATGGAAGTTTCCACTTCTTCTTTTTCATCTTGTAATACAAAAATGACACACATGAGATACAGTACCATCCGCTTATTCTGCTGCAATAGAAATTTTGTATACTTTTCATACAAATAAGCTCTTCGTGCTGTTGCTAGTAGCATGGATTGTCGTACTAATATAGGTGTAGGTGGTCTTTCATCTAGTTTATACCATCGTTCCATCCGTAAGGATGTATCATCCAAAGTTTGTAATGTCATTCGTTGTCGTTGTATCAAATGTGATATGTTTTGTTCCAGATTGTGACATACTCTTTGAAAATCTTCGTAATTATCACGTCGTTCGTTTTGTATTTGTCGTAAATTATTCTTTGTTGTCATCAGAGCTTGCTCGATATCGTAATTACAGCCGTCGTTGTTGTTCATCATGTTCTACAGATTCTTGATGAACAACATTTTTTGAGAATTCCTATATCGTGACGTCAAATTATGATAAAATAGCGCTTCTATTACCAAAAAATGATGCAACAGACACGAAAATTTGGTATACTACTGACCTATTGAAATACTGTACTGCTGTTTTCCATGACACTCGTCATAATGATCGGGTCTCAAAGCAGCAAAAATTATTCTAAGAAAAAAAGAAGATGCATGAACCTGAATATGCATCGCAAATACTACTTTGTTTCTACAAATCTCTTTTGAAATGCAACATACTCCTTCTTCTCGTTCCGGTAGGTAAGTGCCAGCAGGACCTCCTTGGTGGCATTTTTGTCTCCATTGCTACAAATAACGATGACCCAAGAAGTTAGGTAGTACCTGATAATTCAACATTTCAAATCTCAAGCTCCTATCATCATACCTCGACCGCTCATAGTTAACTGTCATAGTAACCCTTTTATGTCGCTGTTAAACAATTTTTGCAATCGTTTCAATTGCGGGAGATGAAGGCGTGATATACATAGGGCATGATCGAGGGAAATAGATTCTGCAGTTAAGCCAAGCACTTTGTATGCCTTAATTTATTTTGCATATTGGAATATAAAATTCGAAAACATAGTATTGCTTCAACTGTATCTATGAATTATCCATAGGATGAAAAAAGAAATGTTTTACTCAATGCTGTGTAACATTTTTTAAGATAGAGTTGATGATTAAAAAATAAAGAAATGGAACATTTTTCCACTGCTAACATTTTCCTTCTTAGACGGTCCATTTTGATGATGAAGATGATGGCGCTCATCCAATCCAGGTATCAAATCATTTTCACAAGTATATAGTAAAAAACGTAAATATACTGCCTTACCAAGGGACTGGAAGCTAGACAAGATCAGCGTAGTCATTTCATCACATGAAGTTACAGAAATGAATCTATAGTTTAGAAAGCAATGCTGTACATGCTGAGGTTGTCTATCTATATGAAACTACTTTTCTACATTTATTTTTTGTACCATGACAACATGAAATACACTTTCTGCATCTAGAATGCAGTCTCATAAATTATATCTTTTAACGTATTGATCTCAATCGAATAAAATGGGGGAAAAGTGAATTCTCTAGAAAGAATATTTGGAAGCTTTGGACCTGTATTTGTACTTCTCGGTTATTTTCGAAAGTGAAACATCAACAATGAAAATCTCCAGTTGTTGATAAGGGAAGATTCAACGCTGTGTTGACTTTAACGTACAAGATTTGAATGCAAGCATGGTTCATCCATGTAAAAACAGGCATAAACATATCCAAGGTGGGAGGCTCAATTATACAATGAGCAACAACAATAAACATGTATTTAAAATAGGAAATGAATGTCATTTGGCTATTGTTCCTACATGGGGATAACCATTATCACATTGCAGAATTTCATATGAACGATTCTTCGAGTCTGTGTGATCGTCAAAAGGATTAAATCGGCACTTGCTTTGAATGTCTTTTAAGCCCAAGGGGACATGAATATACTTTCATATGACATACGTGTGTATATTGTACCTTTATAGGCTGATCAATGCCAAGAATGTAAAACGTCCGAAGTATGCAGTATACATTTTAGATAAATTGAAAATTTCCTTTTTTTGGCACAGTCAATCATGCCAAGCATTTCAGACGTCTAAAGACTGTCACATAACGTCATTAATTGCATGATACCTGTACGAAGAGATGTTGCTTTGAACGCTTGGCTGACTTGACACGATTCGTTTTATCAAATGGTTACGTTTACATACCTCATGCATTTCCTCTTTAAATTTCAAAATCGTACGTAAAGCATTGACATAGAGACAACCGATTACTTCAACACCTTTCTGTCTTTTTTGTGTACTGTAGGAAAATATTCTCATAGTGCTAAGTAAATTCCATCTCTTTTGGCTCTCATTTACGCTGTAGTGTCCCTTAATCAAGAAGTCTTTGATCATTCACTTTATGTTAATCACATTCTCTTTTTAATTTTCTGGTTTCGTCTTGGCATCCAATGCCTCTTGTCTATATCCATCAGCAGTTTTAGTGAAATACTTCTGAGGATCGTTTTGCTAAAACTCAGCTATATTCAATAAATTGTCTGGTTCTTGTAGACTCCTTCAGTCCGTGTTTTTGAATATCTATGCATTTAGTTTAGAGCCAACAGTTCTTGAGTACACAGTATCAAAACTATTTGAAACATCAGCTACAACATTGCTTGGTGTCTGTGTCAACACCACCACAACTTTACATGTTCTGAGACTTAGACACTGCAGAGAAGCTTTGCTCTGTTCTAACATATCTTTATTCAAAAGTCAAGAAGCATACATTTAAATTCGTGTAGTGTGTATAGAGTGCTCACTCGTTCTCTAATTCCATACATATGCTGTGTCTCAGCAAGATTGCTACTGCACAACGATATAGGATAATTTGAATGGTCTGTAGCCAGTATCATATTTTGTGAAATGACCTTTTTTCATGGAAGGATTTTTTCTCCCTTAAATTTCTTATTACCACATCGTACTTTTGTGCACTCTGTTAGCGGTGTTAGCAGATGCAATATTTGCTTCCATACATCACGGTAGTACTAAATTAGGTACAGAAAAAGTCATAACCAAGACAAGATGATTGATGGAACAACTCATAGCATTGCATACTTCCTTTTCGCATCAACGAACTAAATGTGCAAATTGTGACTATTCTATCACAATGTGCACTACATGTTCACTGCGTCTATAAGAACAATAAAATGTAAGAACTATGCTAGCATGTTGTTACAATGGCAATAACATGTACCCTATTTGTGGATTATGTTAACACACATCTCGCAACAAAAACAAACGGAAGAATTAAACCAGATGCAACTTCTATGCCTTAAATGGGAAGTTTCAAAGTAATCACAAGCTCAGGTAGGATGCAACAAGTTCATAAAATCCATCACCCCTCCAAGAATTATGAAGTTAAATATCAAAGTGATAAAAAAAAACATGAATAGTGACTGCCAAGCTGATACAGAACTAATCATGTACATAAAAATATTGAAGATTCCGTCACACACTAAACATATCTAACTCATTCACTAGTAACAGGCACAAAACAATACTTGTCCAGCATTGCGTATAAGTCATCAACAACGAGAAAGACTCCGATACACACTATATTTATTCGTTCGGGGAAGACTTCGAGTGACTAAAAAGATTTTACGATCAACTCAAATCTCTTGTGTCTCCGTTTAGGATGAATACCCTCACGTACGGGATAGTTTCATTCCTTTATACCGTATACTTAAGCATTCCCGGAAAAGACCTTGCAAAGACTTAACTTTGCAAATGTCTGAATGCATATTGTTGAATGACTTTATGTGGGAAAAGCAGTACATTTCGCATTATTTCCCTTTTTCACTGTTACTTTGAGTGTTGCAAAGATGAAGATACTCGACGCAGCGCTTTACCTCATATGCTTGTCGACAATCCAAGCGTCGACTCGTGGAATTCTCGATAAGATGAAGGTCAGTGGCAATATGTCGAATCGGCCTTTGGCAACGTGTACTTGGTCATCGTCTTTGATGACATACAAGTAACTTGCTTCTCACGTGACTCAATTCCTCTTAACTTATTCTACAGGAAGATAGGATCGTGAGGAGTAGAAAACTATTGGATGCCTTTAAATGCAATGTTATTGGCAATGATGGTGGTGTGTGCTCTTACGTTACTCCAAAGCCATATTGTACTCCTCATCGATCTCCTGAATATTGCCCAATCGATGAATCATTTCCTCTCCTCATTCAACAGCGTACCAATGTTATCAACTCGGACCCATTGGCTCCATTAGCGAACGGTCATTTCTTCCATCTTCTAGAAGACAAGGTTGTGAGCTATATTTTCAGCTCTCAGGTCGCAAAAGTCAGATCGCCGAAAGTGTACTACTGTACATCGAGCGTTGCAGGTCTAGACAACTTCGTGCCAGCTTCCAAGAGCTTTGTGATAAGAGCAACCAACTTACATAGCTCTCATGGAGTATATGTTTTTCCAAAAGGATTCGGTGATTTGGAGGCTCTCAGCGGAGTGACCATGACACTCAATGATGTGAAGCTTTCACTCTCTACGTTAGGTGCCAAAAAGATAATCGTTGAAGAATACATCGAAGGTACAGGCCCTGGATATCTCCCCACGGAGTATAAAGTCCACGTTTTCAACAACCGTGTAGGATCTATCAACGTGGTATCCAATCGCGGAACGTCATGTGCATGTTGGGCAGAAGTTGACGAAGATTGGAATCGTCTAGATCAGTGGGGTTGCTTTACACCAACTGGAATTCAGAAAAGTGATCCAAATGGTTGTCCTTCGATAGACTTTGATAAGGGCAAGACAAAGGCATTTCCTATCAAAGATTTGCAACTTTGTGGTGTTCTTGATCGACCAGAGGATTGTCTCATTGCTGACATTGTGGCAGTTGCCAAACAAGTTTCCAAGTTAATAGGAGCGTATGTTCGAGTAGATATGTTTGTGTCGAAAGACAATGAGATCATCGTACAAGAGTATACCACGAATCATTTAGGAGGCTTACGTCACTGTTCCGCTCGTGTAGAAAATGGATGTGTCAATTCATGCTTCCTAGGTCAAATGTGGAAGAATGCTGGCGGATCTCTAATCTATGGTGGACCTTCGACCGGTATCCCACCAGTTATTAACAGTGTCCAATCTATGGCCGATGATGCTCGATGTGATTATGCAATTGCTCTCTCACCCCCGCTCATTGTTACTTCATCATCGTGCACAAAACGTAATTCGACTTTGGCGCCTACTACATTAGCCAATACTTTGCAACCTTCGCAGATTGTCAAGGCTCCACCAGGTGATACGGTGACAAGTGAGCCATCAGTTTCTCCTTCCTTTTTCGAAAAAACAAGTAATCCAACTGTCACGAATTCAACGATTAGCCCAACCTCAACCCCTGTTTTTGCATCTTCCGATCAGCCCACGGGCGCACCTACATTAGACCGCACCTCAGATCCTACAGAATCTCCTACCCAGAATCCAACATCCTCTCCAACCGTGACACCAACGAAGCTTTCCACAGATCTACCTACGAAAGATCCAACGAATGGGCCTACCATGTCCCCAACATCAAGTCCAACGGGTGTCCCCACAACTGCTCCCACAGCGTTACAAACTGAGCAGCCTACGACAGCGCCTACGAACGGGCCTACCATGTCACCGACTTCGGAGCCAACGAGTTTACCCACTTCTGATCCGACAACGTTACCAACTGACCAGCCTACTAATTCGCCAACAAATGGGCCTACCATGTCACCAATGTCTGGTCCAACGAGTTCGCCAACTCCTGCTCCAACAATGCTCACAACTGACCAACCTACTAGTTCTCCAACGAATGGGCCTACCATGTCACCAACGTCAGGTCCAACGAGTTTGCCCACTCTTTCTCCAACCACTCTCCCAACTGACCTGCCTACAAAAGAGCCGACGAATGGACCTACCATGTCACCAACGTCAAATCCAACGAGCTCGCCCACTGCAGATCCGACAAAGTTACCAACTGAACAACCTACTATGCCACCATCATCAAATCCAACGAGTTTGCCCACTTCTTCTCCGACAACTCTCCCAACTCTTCTCCCAACTGACCAGCCTACAAAAGAGCCGACAAATGGACCCACCATGCCGCCAACGTCTAGTCCAACGAGTCTGCCCACTCCAGATCCTACAAAGCTGCCAACTGGCCAGCCTAGTAAGGAGCCTACGAACTCTCCTACACTGCCGCCAACGACTAGTCCAACGAGTCTACCTACTCCAGATCCGACAAAGTTACCAACTGAACAACCTACCATGGAGCCCACAAATGCACCGACAATGCTACCAACGCCGAATCCAACAAATTCGCCCACAGCTGTCCCAACTGGATTCCCCACAAGCCTACCAACGACTCAACCGACGTCTAATCCAACATCTCTGTCAACCACTGCTACCGGATCTTGTTCGTGTGTTCTCCCTGATTACTTGAAGACTCTAGCGCTGATTACTTCTGGAAATGCGATGTTAGGTGCACACACTGTCTATCGTGGAATCGCCATTGGAGGGGTCCTTTCAGACCCCAACGTCAACCTTAACAAACAAATTTCTTCCAATTATGTTCACCCGAGTTATGTGTATGCCAAGACCTCAATCAACATGGAATTCAAAGGCGGCGTCACGTATGGCGCAACCCTTGCCGCTGCTGGCGTCGATTTTGAGATTCTGAAATGTCTAGCACAGAAAGCCGTAAACTCCACATCCGGCAGCTTCAAGGTTGTTGTCCTTACTCGCGGAGGTAGTTACAGTACAGAGAATTTCAGAGGACCTGACGGTCAAGGGGAGGATAACGGTAATACTTTGGTGATCTTCAACACAAACGAGGACGTAATACTATCACAGACCTCTTCTGGCAGACAATTTGGTCCATCGATTTTAGCGCCGTTTTCCAATGTGGATGTCCGAGCAGCAGCAGGCTTTGTGGACGGTTATATTGTTGCCAAGAATTTGAATGCCATGGATGGCGCTTCAACTACAAGTCTTCAATTTCATGGTGATTACTACAAAGGTGGTATTGTATGTGATGCTGCTGGAACTCAGAATGTACCGTCACCTCAAGTGCTTGTACCGTTGGTAGTTCCGACTCCTTCCCCAACCTCACCAACAGTGAGCAACCAAGTTGGATGTTGTTCTTGGAATGCCTTAGATTGTGGTACCGATACTTGGTGTAATCAGTTAAAGAGTAATTGCGAAAATAATTGTGCAGGCAAGTGGTTGAGCGGTACAACGCCAGTCATAGCCCCAAGCCCAGCGCCAACTTCAATCGTGGTTGCTATTACTCCGACTGCTTCCCCAACTTCTGCAACGATAAGTGTAGGTGGATGTTGTTCTTGGAATGCCTTAGACTGCGGAACCGATAGTTGGTGTAATCAGTTAAAGAGTAATTGTGAGATCAATTGTTCAGGAAAGTGGTTAAGCGGTACATCGCCAGTCATAGCTCCAAGCCTTGCTCCTACATCAGTCTTGTCGATTACTTCTCCTCCATTAGCAACAAGCTCTCCAGGGACTTGTTCGTGTGTTCTCCCTGATTATTTGAAGACTCTAGCACTGATTACTTCTGGAAATGCGATGTTAGGTGCACACACTGTCTATCGTGGAATCGCCATCGGAGGGGTCCTTTCAGACCCCAACGTCAACCTTAACAAACAAATTTCTTCCAATTATGTTCACCCGAGTTATGTGTATGCCAAGACCTCAATCAACATGGAATTCAAAGGCGGCGTCACGTATGGCGCAACCCTTGCCGCTGCTGGCGTCGATTTTGAGATTCTGAAATGTCTAGCACAGAAAGCCGTAAACTCCACATCCGGCAGCTTTAAGGTTGTTGTCCTTACTCGCGGAGGTAGCTACAGTACAGAGAACTTCAGAGGCCCTGACGGTCAAGGAGAAGACAACGGCAATACCTTGGTGATCTTCAACACAAACGAGGACGTAATACTATCACAGACCTCTTCTGGCAGACAATTTGGTCCATCGATTTTAGCGCCGTTTTCCAATGTAGATGTTCGAGCAGCAGCAGGCTTTGTGGACGGATATATTGTTGCCAAGAATTTGAATGCCATGGATGGATCTGCCACTACAAGTCTTCAATTTCATGGTGATTACTACAAAGGTGGTATTGTATGTGGATAGCCATAAACGCAGATAATGATTCATATGACGATATTCACTTTTTCATGTTAATCTATCGATCCATTTTGTCGTCGGTCGAAATGTATAGTGTAGTGCTGCTGAATATGTTTGCTGCTAGGATTTTTTTTCAGATTGGATAAAGAAGAAAGGCTAGACCCTCTGTATAAAGCTTAATCTCAAGCATCTTTGGAAATTACATGAAATTGCTTTGCTGAACCCTCTCGATAATACGTACCAATGTTTTATTTTCTTATCCTTTAAATTAAAGCAGGAAACAGCACCACTTGGAGTAATAATAAATTTAAAAGTATGTTGATACAATATTCTTCGAGTATTTTTTAGCAGATAGTAGTTATGCAACCGAAGCAACGTCAATGCAGCAATTTGGGGAATTTCGACAAGGATACTAAGTATTATTACGAATTTTGTCGCATCACCCGCTAGAATGCAAGTAAGAATTCAGGAGTGGGTATCTGAAGTCAAAAGTTATTTAAAGCAATAACGACTTCTATCCTTACTCTCTAATAATGTTGGTACAATCTTTCTATTTTTGTTGTTAGCAAATAGTTTGTTACACAACCCAAGAAAAATCTGAGTCAAAGGTTTGTTCTTGAAGTTCTCCTTAATGAAATATTGGATGGAGGAGCTCAAGATAATAAGGCATTGGATTCTCTAACCAATACTTTGGCTAATTTGCTTTATTCACCTTTGACAAAAATTCTCTTATAGATCTTTATATCCTATATTCTTGCTTTAATTCAATGGGCTCCTTTAAGCAGCTTTTCCTATTAGGCCACAAACTTTCAGCACACAACTTGTTTATTCTTTCAGCAAGTAAGCATCGCTAAGCATATATTTTATGAGTTAGCTTTCGATTGGGGTTGGTGCTTTGCTATCGTGGCAGCTTTGGAGTGGATATAATTCAGATTCCCTGGAATCACATAGATGACTAAATCTAGGGCATCATTCATGAGATTGAATCCTTTGCTGTGACAAGTGTATGGTTCATCAAAATCATTGTTGATGACATCTTTATTGTTGGTATCAACGTTAAGCATAAATAGTCGTCAATATTTGAATGGTAGGAAATTGTAATGTTCAGGAAATTCAAAGGAAAAAGGAATGAAAACACCTAAAGTTGTCTAGCATTAAAGGATTTAGCATCACAAGAATGGAAACAAAGCAAAACTTCAAAACTTCACGAAAGCAGAGTATATTGGGATTTAAAAGATCAATCTAGAATGTCAAGTGTCTAGATTGCATTACAACCTACTCTTTTGATCTTAAAATTAACTAGAATTCCCGATGGAAGTGGAAAGTCAAAGCAACGTATCTTTTCAGAGTGAAAGTCTCCCCAGACACTACATCCTTTTTTCAGTGAACTAATTGAGCAAAAATATGCACATTGGAACTATAAAGCTGCTGAAGTTTTAAATTCAATTGATAATGTACACACCATATTTGGGAAAATCCTGGCTGGGCTACTTGTTCAAATCTTGTAGAAACTCCTTGAATATGGCCAGTCATTTTTCTTTCACCATCTATTACTATTGACAAGAATTCTTTGCCATTGAGGACAAATGCAATCCAAAACCTTGGTTGCATGAACGAAAATCTGTTCACCAGGGTGTCGAGTTAAAATTGGAACTGCAAGTAAATGAAAATTTTGGATTCTTGATGCAAAAACTCTAATTTGGATATCAATGTACAAAGTCGACAAATGTGCTGACATATCCATGGCTAGGGAAAACGTCCAACAATTAGAAATGAAATTTGAAATGCATTCCAAGCCATGAGCACAAACCACCCGTGCACTTGAAGCCACTTTGCCCTCAGATATGTTGCCTAAGGTGGTTTACCCAGTACGCTCCTTAGTCAATTGAATTACACTAGCTGCAGCTCTAAAAGACAATCCCACACTTAGGTAATCCAGAATCAAACTGAATTGAATCGTATTTTTCATCTTAACGCAAAGAATATCAGGAGCATCCTCAACGTCCTCAAAACGCAACAACGCTTTTGTTTTCTCCATCATTACAGCATCATTCTCACTAGACTCATAGAGCATCTTGCCAATAATGTCCTCGCTTTTATTGTGATATGAAGCTCTACCTGCTTCCCTGAGAAATGGGCTGTTATTCTGTTTTTAGGTGTTACTTTTGTTGACAATTGCTTGATGTATACTTGTTTGCTCCCTATCAGCAAGCGGATACTCTTTCCAACGTTCTCGGTGTTGGTCTTCTAAGTGCCTTTTATAAACATCTGTTCTGAATGGCTTCTTAACATAGGTTATTTTTTAGCCGCTTTTCTCTTAGTACCTACCTCCCCCTCCCTTCCGAAATTCAAACAGAAATTACAACACACTGAAACTTCTTCAGCAGTGTTAGGAGAACGCTCAACAATGCTGAACCCAAATTGCAGCAAATGGGCATTCTGGAAGGGAGTTCGCCGTTTCTTGATAGCCATATTGATGCAAAGTGAAAGAACCAAAAGGATGGTTGGCGACGCGTAATTTAATTGTGGAATTCTAAAAATATTATTTGTGGCTAATAGTGGCACATAACCCATGAAATAACATTTGGCAATATCCAGAATAGAAGATGTTTGTGAGTACTCTCACAACAATTATTGGGTATTGAATGAGTAAGGAGCAATATCCCGTTCATATGGATGCTTATATTGAGTACACTGTTTGTGGACTACAATAGCACACATCGCGTATCAAGAGCAAAACATAAGAATTCAACCAGATACAACTTCTATGCCTTAAATTGGAAGTTTCAAAGTACTGATCAAAGTAAACCATTTAAGCCAGCTGGGGGGATATGGATTAAGTCCATTAAAGCAATCACCCTTCCAAGAATTTTAATACTAACTATAATATTTGGAGACATGGATAATGTAAAAAAGAGATAGTGAAAGTGCAACAATACTACATTGAGACTGAACGGTTCATTTACTAGTAACCTTTAAAAATAGGACTTACATTCTATACGTAAAAAGTTCTCAAGAACAAGAAAGACTCTGATGAACTTTATTTATTCGTTCCTTGAGTGACCCTCAAGTAGGGGATAGTTTTCCGTCAATTATAGCATACATATGAGAATTTACCGGAAAAGACTATACAAAGACTTAATGTTGCAAATGTCTGAATGCCATTTTCAATGACTCTATGTTTTCAATTGCCGTATAATTCAATGCAACTTAAAAACTTTGAGTGTTGCAACGATGAGGATACTCGACGCGGCGCTTTACCTCATATGCTTGTCGACAATCCAAGCGTTGACTCGTGGAATTCTCGATAAGTTGAAGGTTAGTGTCAAGACTTTGAATTGGCAATTGGTGACGCGTGACTTGATCACCGTCTCCGTTGTCTTATGGTAATTTTGATTGTCATGGTACTAATTTTCATTTTTCTTTGTCTTCAGGCAGATAGAATCGTGAGGAATAGAAAGCTTTTGACAACCTTTAAATGTAATGCTATTCGTAATGATGGAGGAATGTGCTCAAACTTTTCTCCAAAGCCATATTGTACTCCTCATCGATCTCCCGAATACTGCCCAATCGATGAATCATTTCCTCTCCTCATTCAACAGCGTACGAATGCTATCAAGTCGGATCCATTGGCTCCATTAGCGAACGGTCATTTCTTCCATCTTCTAGAAGACAAGGTTGTGAGCTATATTTTCAGTTCTCAGGTCGCAAAAGTCAGATCGCCGAAGGTGTATTACTGTACTTCGAGCGTTGCAGGTTTAGACAACTTCGTGCCAGCTTCCAAGAGCTTTGTGATAAGAGCAACCAACTTACATAGCTCTCATGGAGTATATGTTTTTCCAAAAGGATTAGGTGATTTGGAGGCACTCAGCGGAGTGACCATGACACTCAATGATGTCAAGCTTTCACTCTCTACTTTAGGTGCCAAAAAGATAATTGTTGAAGAATACATCGAAGGTACAGGCCCTGGATATCTCCCCACGGAGTATAAAGTCCATGTTTTCAATAACCGTGTAGGATCTATCAACGTGGTATCCAATCGTGGAACGTCATGTGCATGTTGGGCAGAAGTTGACGAAGATTGGAATCGTCTAGATCAGTGGGGTTGCTTTACACCAACCGGAATCCAGAAAAGTGATCCAAATGGCTGTCCTTCGATAGACTTTGATAAGGGCAAGACAAAGGCTTTTCCTATCAAAGATTTGCAACTTTGTGGTGTCCTTGATCGACCAGTCGATTGTCTCATTGCTGACATTGTGGCAGTTGCCAAACAAGTTTCCAAGTTAATTGGAGCATATGTTCGAGTAGATATGTTTGTGTCGAAGGACAATGAGGTCATCGTGCAAGAGTATACCACGAATCATTTAGCAGGCTTACGTCACTGTTCCGCTCGTGTAGAAAATGGATGTGTGAATTCATGCTTCCTCGGTCAAATGTGGAAGAATGCTGGCGGATCTCTAGTCTATGGTGGACCTTCGACCGGTATCCCACCAGTTATTAACAGTGTCCAATCTATGGCCGATGATGCTCGATGTGATTATGCAATTGCTCTCTCACCCCCGCTTACTTTTACTACATCATCGTGCACAAAACTGATTTTGACTTCAGCACCTACAGCATTCGCCAATACTTCGCAACCTTCGCAGATTGTTAAGGCTCCACCAGGTGATATGGTAACAAGTGAGCCATCAATTGCTCCTTCCATTTTCGAAGAAACAAGTATTCCAACGATCGAATCAAACAATCCAACGATGAGTCCAACATCAAATCCTATTTTCGTATCCACTGATCAACCCACAAATGCACCTACAATGCAAATATCCACAAATCCTACAGATTCGCCTATCACATCAAAAACTTCAAATCCAACTGAACAGCCTACCACATCACCAACTTCAAATCCAACGAATGGGCCTACCACATCACCAACTTCAAATCCAACGAAAACGCCTACCAGGTCGCCAACTTCAAATCCAACGAATGGGCCTACCACATCACCAACTTCAAATCCAACGAATACGCCTACCATGTCACCAACTTCAAATCCAACTGAACAGCCTACCAGGTCGCCAACTTCAAATCCAACGAATACTCCTACCACATCA
>CAAAJI010000181.1:85647-106609 GCA_900642245.1 Fragilaria radians
GAAAACGCCTACCACATCACCAACTTCAAATCCAACGAAAACGCCTACCACATCCCCAAGTTCAAATCCAACGAATGCGCCAACAACATCACCAACTTCAAATCCAACGAATGCGCCAACAACATCACCAACTTCAAATCCAACGAATGCGCCTACCATATCACCAACATCAAATCCAACAAATTTGCCAACTGAGCAACCTACCAGGTCACCAACTTCAAATCCAACAAGTCTCCCCACTCCAGTTCCAACAAAGTTACCAACCAGTCTGCCTACCAAATCTCCAACAATCCTGCCAACGACTCAACCAACAATCCTGCCAACGACTCAACCAACATCTAGTCCAACATCTGCGTCAACCGCTGCTACCGGATCTTGTTCGTGTGTTCTACCAGACTATTTGAAGACTCTAGCGCTGATTACTTCTGGAAATGCGATGTTAGGTGCACACACTGTCTACCGTGGAATCGCCATTGGAGGGGTCCTTTCAGACCCCAACGTCAACCTTAACAAACAAATTTCTTCCAATTATGTTCACCCTAGTTATGTGTATGCCAAGACCTCAATCAACATGGAATTCAAAGGCGGTGTCACGTACGGCGCGACCCTTGCCAATGCTGGTGTTGATTTTGAGATTCTGAAATGTCTAGCACAGACAGCCGTAAACTCCACATCTGGCAACTTTAAAGTTGTTGTCCTTACTCGCGGAGGTAGCTACAGTACAGAGAACTTCAGAGGCCCTGACGGTCAAGGGGAGGATAACGGTAATACGTTGGTGATTTTTAACACAAACGAAGACGTAATACTATCTCAAACATCTTCTGGCAGACAATTCGGTCCATCAATTTTAGCTCCGTTTTCCAATGTCGATGTTCGAGCAGCAGCAGGCTTTGTGGACGGTTATATTGTTGCCAAGAATTTGAATGCCATGGATGGATCTGCCACTACAAGTCTTCAATTTCATGGTGATTACTATAGGGGGGGTATCGTCTGTGATGCTGCTGGAACTCAGAATGTTCCGTCACCGCAAGTGCTTGTACCTTTGGTAGTTCCAACTCCTTCCCCAACCTCATCAACAGTGAGCACCCAAGGTGGATGTTGTTCTTGGAATGCAGTAGACTGTGGCACCGATACTTGGTGTAATCAACTACAAAGTAATTGCGAAAATAATTGTGCAGGAAAGTGGTTGAGTGGTACAACGCCAGTCATATCCCCAAGCCTTGCTCCAACTTCAATCGTGGCTGCTATCATTCCAACTGCTTCCCCGACGTCCCCAACAGTAAGTGTTCAAGCTGGATGTTGTTCTTGGAATGCATTGGCTTGTGGAACCGATGCTTGGTGTAATCAACTACAAAGTAATTGCGAAAATAATTGTGCAGGAAAGTGGTTGAGTGGTACAACGCCAGTCATATCCCCAAGCCTTGCTCCAACTTCAATCGTGGCTGCTATCATTCCAACTGCTTCCCCGACGTCCCCAACAGTAAGTGTTCAAGCTGGATGTTGTTCTTGGAATGCTGTAGACTGTGGAACCGATGCTTGGTGTAATCAACTACAAAGTAATTGCGAAACCAATTGTGCAGGAAAGTGGTTGAGTGTTGCATTACCAGTCGCAGCCCCCAGCCTTGCTCCAAAAACAATTGTAAGAATTTCGGCTGTAGTCACCTCTCCTAAGCCAACAAGTGTGCCCGGTTCTTGCCCATGTGTCCTCCCAGAATATTTGAAAACTTTAGCTCTAATTACTTCCGGAAACGCGTTGCTGGGTGCACACACTGTCTATCGTGGAATCGCCATTGGAGGGGTCCTTTCAGACCCCAACGTCAACCTTAACAAACAAATTTCTTCCAATTATGTACACCCGAGTTATGTTTTTTCCAAGACCTCAATCAACATGGAATTCAAAGGCGGTGTCACATATGGGGCAACCCTTGCCGCTGCTGGTGTCGATTTTGAGCTTTTGAAATGTCTAGCACAGACAGCCGTAAACTCCACATCCGGCAGCTTCAAGGTTGTTGTCCTTACTCGCGGAGGTAGCTACAGTACAGAGAATTTCAGAGGACCTGACGGTCAAGGGGAGGATAACGGTAATACTTTGGTGATTTTCAACACAAACGAAGACGTAATACTGTCACAAACATCTTCTGGCAGACAATTTGGTCCATCGATTTTAGCGCCGTTTTCCAATGTGGATGTCCGAGCAGCTGCAGGCTTTGTGGATGGCTACATTGTTGCCAAGAATTTGAATGCCATGGATGGAGCTGCAACTACAAGTCTTCAATTTCATGGTGATTTCTACAAAGGTGGTATCACCTGTGGATGAGCTTAAAGAAATTCTCTTCATGTTTTTGACTCTGGTTATCTTTGAATTCTTGCCTAATATGTAGCTTCACCGCGTTTCTATTACCTCTGATTTTTATCTTCACGTAAATACAGTTTTTTAAAGTTTATAGTCCTTTATTTTTAGGCCTTATGCAGTCATTCAAAAATAGAATCTTCATGTCGTGGCAAGACTTAAGGGTAAAGTATTTCTGATTCAAAGACGAGAAATTATTTTATCTCCCTACTTAACATAAGGAGTCCATATAGGAATACTCTCATTGTTGTCCATATCAAACATGACGCAATAGTATTTTTGAAGAAAGAATGTTTTCACTAATGGTTGAGACACGCCTACCCTCAGCATCAGTGAAACATCAGCCTATTCTGCTGAAGGTGATTTCTTTCATAATCGTAATGTAATGTTCTGAAGTGTGTTGCTACAGTATCATGCTGATTCTCGTTTCAGTATCAGGAAGTGTTTGTGAGTGAATGTTCCTTATAATTGACAATAAAATTCATGACTATTTCTTGCCAATGCCTATTGAGGAAGTAATAAGGTCTCGGTACCTTAATCAGTACTAATAAACTTAGCAGACAGGAGATCTTGTACCCTTAGCTGCTTACTTACTTGTAAGACTCCAATTAATTGTCTTGTTGAATACATTGGTGTCTTTCAAAGAAAAAGTCTTTCTTTCAAAGTTCTGAATCTTCTATATCCGACCAAGAAAAGATGACTTGGAGTGGCCTGTATGAGCTACCGTGATAACAAAGTAGGAACATTCCTACTATATTTGTATATCCACTTTCTACCAAAAATTAGGAACAATACAAAATGTAATACTCACTTTGGTTGAAGACCTTTTTTAATATTTCTACAAACATAAATATATATATATATTTAAATGTTCATCCTTATATCAGGGATATTACGTTGTCCTTGTTGATAATGGTATTCCCCATATGGCAGCCATTTCTTGGGGTGTTTTTTGTGATAAGTCCTTGGCATGACGCATCTTTTGGGCATGACCTGCTGTGACACGATTGGAGGCCAAAATTAAACTGGAGGATTTGGTACTTTTCCGTGGTTCCTTTTTGGATTTTTCGTCTTGGTTTTTTGTAAATTGTTTTCGATTCTTCCGTATTGGAAGATTTGGATATTTTCTTCTTCTTCTTCTTTTCCTTCTTTTTGGTCTTTTTCTCCTTCTTGTTCATGTTGATTGTGTCATCATCATTATCATCGTCGTCTGCAATATCACTATCCTTCGAACTAGATGTACTATGATGATGTTTCAATTGATGCAATACTTGATTCCATGATTCCTTATGAGGGACAGATAAATGAGTGGATATTCCAGGTGCGATACTTCCAATGCCTGCATTCTCTTGAGATGTTTGAATGGCCCGTACAGCATTTTGTATCCCCTGTCGATGTTTTCCTAATCCAGTCCCCTCCGTCCAACCCATTTGACGTAATAACTTGGCCCCAATGTTATTATTGTTGTTGTTGTTGTCATTATTGGTACTTGTCGTATTCGATAAGGAGGAGGATAAATTGCGAGTATCATTTTCGGATAGAACCAAAGTTGCTGGCATTTTTCTAGTTTACGTTGTTTGTAATGGTCGTTTCGATCGCAACACCAACCTATTTTTTTACTGGATGGGGATTGGTACATAAAAATTCCATAGAATTTAACATTTTTTAATTCTAAATTCCTTATTGTGGTTGACTTGGACGTGCCACGGGGAAGAAGATTGAGATATGACGCATTTCCCAATCAATCCTTATTGGATACACTCACAACGTTTTCTTTTGTTTTTCTCCATCGAGATCCATTGGATTGACAACCTTACTCTCTCGATTCTCAAATCTTCATTTCTCATCTCTCAATCATCATCATCATGATGGACAAGTTATCATCCACAACAATTCTTTCCTTCCTCATGGTATCATTCGTACGACAAATTTGCTTTTCCAATCCAATCTTTGCTTTTACGATTCCAATGGTCGTATCGATTCATCGTACTCCATATCAAACGACACAATCCTGGACATTTCCATTCAATGGAGTACAAAGACGACGACGACAACAACAACAACAAATTTTCATGAATAATGATGATGTGTTGTTGGAAGATGATGATGCTGATGATAGTAAGGATACGAATAATGACGACATGGAAGAGGAGACCGATATGGATGATACAGCAGTTATCAACGATGAAGATAATCAGGATAATTCTTCTTCGTCGTCAACTCCTACGCCGGGATCCAATGGTTGTAGAATTACAAGAACAAATTAAAAATGTTGAAGCACAAATTAAGGGGAAGAAATCCATGTTGGAACGTATTCAAGATGATTTCGAAAAATATTCCAAAACTGGATATGCACGTCAGGTAGCACAAATGGAAGATATGAAACGTATTCGATTGGTATGTAACACAGTATATGTATATATATTAGGATCCATCCAATGGATTTCGATTGGTGTGACAATAGTTTTTCTCACAATGTCATTGTTGTCTGTTTCTTTCTGCATTGTTCATTCCAGTCTATGCAATCTAGTAATAAGGATGCATCTCAAGCCAATGTCGTACAAAACTTTTTGTCAGTTTGGGATGAATTGACGGAATTAAAGAATAACAATAATGATGCTTCGTTCGGTGTCAAGTATCATGGACTTGTCGATAGCTTTGCCACAACGATGCGTCAATTGGGTGTACAATCCTATGATGCCATTGTTGGTGATGCGATTGATCCTATCCGTGTGACTATGGTCGATCGAGAATTTTCCGATCTGTATCCACCCAATACAATTTTACATTCTTCCAAACCTGGATTGGAATTACGAGGAAATGTCCTACGGCTGGCACAAGCAATTGTTAGTAAGGGACCCGAAGCAGTATTGGAACCTCCCAAGGAAACCATGGTTACGGATCCACAAGATGCCTAAATACCAAAAAGTCAATTTTAGGACAACTTTATAAATAATGTAGTTAAGGAAATACGGATCCACAAGATGCCTAATACCAAAAGTCATTTTTAGGACAACTTTAAAAATATTAGTAGGCTGTTCGTGGAATGCTATTAAAATGGAAGGAGCGAGAAAACGTGTGTATCCAAATAAATGATTTAATTGAAGTACTCATGATTGAATACTTGATTGTCTACACTATATCATCGTTCAAATTATGTGACATAAGGAATCAATCACAACAAGAGTAATCATTTTTCAGTTATACGCCATGTAGAAACTACAATGTTGAAGAGATACATTCGTTCTAAAGCTCGTATCAATAAATTGTTTCATTACAGCTTTTACTGATACTTGGTGATGGAATGCTTGATGCTATTATTCTTTGATATAACCAAGTTTCTTATTGTGTATCAACATAAATCAGTTGAGATTCAATGTGTTTCTATTTCATTTTCATCTGTTCATGAACCATGATGATATCTTGTTAGATCCTCAATTTCTGACATATCCATAAATTCTGCATTAACTTCAAGTAAGCAAATGTGGAGCATTCTTAGTGCTGCTTTCTTCCAATAGCTGAGTCCAATTAGATTTAAACATAATACAAGCATTTTGGTTTCCCTTGCTGTGATTAGCTATTGAAATGAGTGTCAAGAAAGATCTTAACTTTGCTAAAGTGTTTTCTTTGTTGCATGACACATTCTTTTGCTTTCGCTTAATAATTTGTATTGCCCCTTGTAATCTAACACTTGAGTCTACTCAAAGATGACCGTTTGACGGGATGAAGAATTATTATGTTTAAGAATATATTTCATGTCATGTGTAATTTCTGGGATGCTGGCATGGGAGCCTACAATTTTCAGAGATAAAAAAGGTAGGCTCAAGTTTTCCATCAAACTCAAGACTCGTCATTCAGATTCACTTGTTGTAACTTTACTGGGAGGTTTCAAAAATGATGAAATTGTATCGTCAATTCTCTGTGCAAATTTGATCGTTGAATTCAAATACTACTGTATATAGAAGTACTACACTTGTATATAATCTGTCGTTCCTACCGCTTGTGAACATTGTTAATCACAAATGTTCACAAATTGTACATCCTGGAATACCACATTTGGACAAACGGCTGGAATTGGACGTTCCTTTCCAGTCAAAAGACGGACCATATATAGTTTGATTATACGATTGTAAAAAATGCATACGTCAATTCTTCCTAGATTCTCATCGATTGGCTTCTTCTGTCTTGAAGGAAACAAGAAAGCAGTATTGGAATATCAAATCAGAGTAATATATGAATTATAACAAAGACATTCGTGACTTACCCTTGATTTCCATTCTTTCATTTTAAGTCATTTATCTATTTATCATGCAACCTGCAACAACTCTCTTCATGCTTCTAGTTGCAAGCCTTTTCTCCGTGTCAGAACCCAAACCTCATGTCCAAATGGATGATGTCTCATTTGTAGATGACGAAAATGAAGTGCTATTGAAGTCTAAAGATGACGTGAATTCTCTTGTTCTCACTCCCATGCTGGGCGATATTGGGCGTGATTTGCAAGATTTAACCTTCACTTGTCCTGGAGGGAGCCCACCCTTTTATTTTACCCTTAGTATTGTATTGACACCTCAAGGTGGCTATGATACTAGCAAATGCACTACGACCAATATGCAACAGATAGGTATCCACCTAAATTCACTACTATACAATTACGGGCTTGGTGATTCTGGGGAGGGAGACAGCGCAGCATATGCAGCTGTTGTTTGTACAAAGCCTTCCACTGCGCGCCGTCGATTGGTAATTAGAACGTATGTCTGGAGAGGTGGTGGAGCTTGTCGACAGTGCACTACCGACAACTTCGATCGGCGACGCCTGTACGATCCGAACTGGTTTCGAAATATCTACGTGCCAACGATGCAAAATGTATTGAGAAATGCCATAGTCCACACTGTAGTCTCCAACTATGTATCCTGTTTGGGAAGTGGACCTGTGGTGAGTGTTACTGTTCAAGAAGTAAATACGGCATCACAAGTCCCTACAACTTGCAATTAGGTGGCCAACTCTTCTTGCGATGAACCGAGGTTAATGTTGTCATGATACCAACCTAGAACAACTTAAAAAATTAACGCTTAGAAGAACTTTAATATATATCCACTTGCACGTCACCATTAACAATAAGCCACATTTATTAAATAAAGGGGTATCTGTCCAACATCGTCCTATCGCGCATATTTAACTTCCAATCTCTTCTAAGAATTTCATAATGTATATTGTAATATCCCTTACGTTCATTCAAGATTGGTTTTTATTTGTTTAGGTTAAACATTAAGGATACACGGAAATTCACAAAGAACGTTAATTATCAAAAATGTGAGTCAGCGATAAGAAAAGAGTAATCTAGTAATTACAACTTTTAGTGCATCTCGTTTGTGCTATCAACTCTCTTCATCTCTTTTTCATCTGAATAGAAGACTTGCTAACACGTTTAAACGTGGGTACCTAATTGTCATTTCTATTCAGTGTTATATTTGACTATTCATTTGGGAATATTTATCATTACCCTTTTCATTCATTCGTCATTCACGTTCTGAGTCAAGATGACTGATTTAAGCACTATTAGAGTGATTCCTTTCTGTGGAAAGTCTGATGAGTGGCCTATTTGGAATGAGAAGTTCTTGGCAAAGGCCAAGAGATATGGGTTTAAGGATATTTTGATCGGAAAGTTGTCTATTCCCAAGGCAGATGAAGAGTTTGATGAGGATTCAGTAACGAACAAGAAGATGAAAAATGCCATTGAAGTGAACGAACTTGCATATACAGAACTGTTGCTTTCAATTGATGTCAAGACCAGTTTTGGAAAGGTTGCGTTCAACATTGTAAGGGGATGTAAGAGCAAGGATTATCCTGATGGTAACGCAACAACAGCTTGGGAAAAGCTTAAAAATAAGTATGAACCTACTTCTGCTCCCTCTATGGTTAAGTTAGATAAACAGTTCAGAGACTCTTCATTGAAGAAAGGTGAAGATCCAGAAGTTTGGATTACTCAGCTGGGAGATATTAGCGTAAGACTTGAGGAAATGGGTTTGGAAATCTCGGAAAAGCAGTTCTGGATCCATGTGTTGAATAACCTACCTTCTGATTATGATTTACAGGTTGCCTTATTGGAAAGGAGGATTGGAGATGAGAAAGATCCATTAACTATCAGTGAAGTAAGATCAGAGTTAAGTTTGAGGTTTGAAAGACTGAACAATCATTCAAATAATGAAAGTGGCAAAGCATCAGATGAAATGGCGCTTTATAGCGGACAATTCAAAGGAAAGTGCAGAAATTGCGGTAAAATTGGACATAAATCGTTCCAATGTAACAATCGAGGAAATCAAAATGGCAGTAGTAACGGTGGAAATGCGAGTGGAAGTATTTATTGCACTTATTGTCGCAAGCCGGGACATGTGAAACAAAACTGCCTCAAACTCAAAAGGAAGGACTCACGACTAAACAAAACAAACAACAATTCCTCTGGTAACGGTAATAACAGTAATCGCGATCGTGAAAATTTTGAATCACAAGATATGGTCTTTGCAGCAACATCGGATGCTGAGAAGTTTGATGATGATATTTGGATATGTGACAGTGGTGCGAGCTCTCATTATTGTGTTTCAGATAGAGGCATGTTTGATGTTACAGATATTGATGAAAAGATTAGAGTTGGAAATGGTAATCTCTTAGTTGCAACTAAGATTGGAAACCTCAAGTTAGATGTCACTCAGATTAACGGAACAACATTCACAATCACTATTCAAGATGTTAAATATGTCCCTGACCTTTGGGTTAATTTATTCAGCATCAATCAAGCATTGAAGAAAGGCTACAGGATCAGCAACAATGATATAATTATCTCATTGAGTAAGGGGTTGAGTAAAATCACGTTTGACAGATTCTTCAAGGCAAAAGATGGAACAGTTTCAGGAATATTGATGAGACCATGTGAAAATCCCGTTGCTTACACTGTTGTAAATGGTGTTACCAAGAAGTGAATTGAGGTCAATGACTTCCATAAAATGTTAGGGCATTGCGGTTCACATAAGTTGGAAAGTACAGCTCGGATTCATGGTTTCAAACTGTTTGGTGAACTTAAGACATGCGAACAATGTGCGATCACAAAGGCCAGACAGAAGAACATTAATAAAGAATGGAAAGGAAGTAGTCAAATTCCTGGTGAAAGGCTTTACGTTGACATAAGCTCTATTAAAAACGCTTGCTATGGTGGATCTAAATTCTGGGCCCTTGTTGTTGATGATTGTACTGATTACTGTTGGAGTATTTTCTTGAAGTCAAAGGGTGAGTTGAAAGATAAGATGAGGATTCTTTTAACTGATTTAAAAATTGCGGGAATTGAAGTCAAATACATTTGATGCGACGATTCCGGGGAAAACAAGGCCTTTTACAACTATTGTCGCCTAAATGGTGAATCAATTAAATTTGAGTTCTCTGGACCAAGAACTCCACAAAGAAATGGTAAGGTTGAGAGGAAATTCCAGACTCTCTACGGTCAAATCCGCGCAATACTGAATGATGCAGGGCTAGAAGAAGAAATCAGATCTGGAGTCTGGTCAGAATGTGCAAATACTGTGACCTTCTTATCTGATATAACGTCTCTTAAAGGACAAGATAAGTGTCCCTATCAGTTACTATTTGGAAGCACATCAAAGTTGCCTCCCAATTTAAAATCATTTGGAGAAATGGGGGTGGTTACAACTAAATCGGATATTCAAGGAAAGTTAACAAATCGTGGAACCACATGTATGTTTGTGGGACATTCAGTTAATCATTCCAATGACGTTTATCGAATGCTTAACCTTGATTCTAAGAGAATTATCCATTCTAGAGATATCATTTGGTTGGAAACAACCTTCAAAACATGGTCAAAGTTGAAGACATCTACTGAAAAATTTGATGATGATGATGATGATTTCATAGTACAACCTACAGAAAATCCAGTAGTCAATTCAGACATTTCATCTAATCAACAACCCGCATTAAATGAAAGGACTAAGGAAAAGGTATATCGCCAGTTGAAGCAATTAGAGAGCAGTTATAACCCAGAGGCTTCGACTTTTATCAAAAATATTGAACAAGGAAGGGAGATTCTTTTGGATCAAGTCAGCATTGCCTTGTTCAACATTTCTTCTTCTGAATTAGAACCTACAACTTATGATGGCGCGTGGAATCACCCCAATTCAAAGGACCGTGAGTTATGGAGAGGAGAGCTGCAATCAACAAAGAATTGGGCGATATGGATAATAAGAAAGTCTGGGAAATCATAAATTAAGAAGATGTCCCCGAAGGAAGGAGAAATCAAATTTGTTTTGGACACCAAAAATTACTGCTTAAAAATTCAACCAAATTTTGACAGTAGAAACTCTTGGAAATTGAAAGTATTCTCGGACAGTGATTGGGCTGGAGATCCGGAAACGAGGATTAGTGTGACAGGTTTTATTGTTTATCTTCAAAACGTACCAGTTTGTTGGCGTTCAAAGGCGCAAAGAGGAGGAACGCTGTCCAGTAGCAAAGCTGAATATGTTGCAATGTCTGAGGCGGTCAAAGAGATCAGATTCGTCTACTTCATTCTTAAGGGCATTGGAATAGAAGTAGACCTTCCAATTGTGGTGAAAACTGATAACGTTGGCGCCTTATTTATGAGTCAAAATTCCTTGACCGGCGTACGTAGCAGGCACGTTGATACTAGGTATCACTTTATTCAAGAGAATGTGGAAGACGGAATCGTAAGAGTTGAGTTTGTGAAATCCAATGATAATGATTCTGATATTTTCACAAAGAATGTGAATCAAGAAATGTAGGAGAAACATGCCATGAAATTTCTTGGGAGTGTTGAAGATTTTAGGAGTGAATGAACATTTTGGTCTAGGGAGGGGTATTGGAATATCCCTTACGTTCATTCAAGATTAGTTTTTATTTGTTTAGGTTAATCATTAAGGATACATGGAAATTCACAAAGAACGTGAATCATCAAATATGTGAGTCAGCGATAAGAAAAGAGTAATTTAGTAATTGCAACTTTTAGTGCATCTTGTATGTGCTATCAACTCTCTTCATCTCTTTTTCTCATCTGAATAGAAGACTTGCATACAAATGTAGGTTTACATACTTACGCATCTAAATCAGGATCATTAATTCTCTTAAGCGCACTCTTGATAAATTCATGTTATAACTTTTCTTGATACAGTTTCCTGGTATCAATGTGCTTAGTTCTGACTCCAGAAGTTGCAATCTTTGCCATGATTATCACACCATCATTTGTCTGTACTTACTACAATTGGAAGCACAGTTATCATGCCCTTATCTTTTAGATAGTACATCAAATAGATTTCTTTAAGTGCTTTATCCCTTGCCACATATTTGGCTTCACTGCTTGAAAAAGTCACTCCTCTTTGACCCACCAATTTCCCAAATTAGAAAGTTAATCATGAATCTGATCACGCTGATCCATTGTCATCTTTTACCTAATTTCTATTATTGAACACCAACAAATCCCAGTTTTCATTTTCGAATTGGGTTTCATCTCGAAACAAAACATATTTTGCCTCAAGCATGTTGACCCGGAATCATTTTTCATTTCCTTATAGCCTTCCAAGTTTGCCCCATATATGCAACAATACGCACACTACACTTGCCAGATCAATTCTTGAATGCTTTATTAACAGTATCCCAAAAGTAGGCCTGTATATTGATTGATCTGCTGAAAAGATATATTTCTAACTCATACTGTCAAACACATGTATTTTCTACTATTAATCTTAAGGGAATATGCATTTTATCAAAATGGCATGACCCAAAGGATAAGGGTTCCCGTGGCTGTAAAGTTATGTGTCAACAAAGGATTCCTGATTCCACCAGATGGATCGTTGTGTAACGCAACAACATATCCGATTGTAAAATGCATCCATGGACGGAACATTTGGATGATGATGGAACAACCTATTATTACAATGAAGAAACAGGTGAATCATCTTGGGATAAACCAAGTGCAGTTATGGAAAATCCGATTGTATCATCCAATAAATCACCATCGTCGTCGTCATCGTTGTCATCACCTGTAAAGGCAAATCTTCCCGCCTCCATTTGGACGAAACATACAAATGACGAAGGTATAGAATTTTATTATAATGCGGATACAGAAGAAACAACATGGGATAGACCTAATGATTATACTAGTGATGATGATCCGGAGGAAGATAATGATAATAACAACAATAATCATGATGATGATGATGATGACGATACAAAGGATGTTACTTCTATTCATGGAAATGATAATGATAATGATGAAGGAGAAGAAATTCAAAACGAAACAATGGAATCATCGACATCAAAGTGGACTCAACATACAGATGAGGAAGGACAAATATATTATTACAATGAGGTTTCACAGGAAACGACTTGGGATAAACCGTCTGATTTCCATGAGGATTCTGATAATGTTCATTCGGAAGCATCACAACAGCCAACAATGTCTCCAACAATTACTTCGCCTCAAGAATCTACGACTTTCATGTCCCCAAAAGATAATGATGATGACGATGACGATAATAATAATAATAATATTTATAATAACGACGACATCGAAAGTAACCACAAGTCATCTCCCGAATATACAACTTCACAATCACCAACAAATACATCAAATGATATTCATTCTAATAAATGGACTCAACATGTCGATGATGAAGGCCGTATCTTTTATTTCAATGAATTGACACAAGAGACACAATGGGATAAACCTGATGACTACGTAGCAGATTTACCAGAAAATTGGACGTCACATATCAATGAGGATGGACAAGAATATTATTACAATCAAGTTACAGGTGAAACTACCTGGGAACGACCCACAGATAATTTGGATACTACCGAATCTAAAGAAGATGAGTCGAACGAGATTGGACCAACGGAAGACAGTATCGAGATTTCATCATCAACAACTGCAGAACCAATCACAGCCATTGTAGACCATTCAATGGATGACAAGCTGAGTATACCTTCAAAATCAACAGAGACAACACCAGTACCAATGGAAGAATCTATAGATCCATTACTATTACGATTACAGAATGCAGAACAAGCATTAAATCAACCTGATGCTATCATGGAACCTAATTGTCTTGATAATGTACGAGAACTTATATCCTTGGATGGTGGTAATGAGGGAGGGATGAAGGCCATGAAATCACTTGTCTCTAGTTTCCGTGGAGAGACTGCTATATGTGCTCTATTGGGAATATGGTTGTCTGAACTCAAACAATATCCACAGCAGCAACAACCACACCAGCAAACACATGAAACCAAGGAAGTCACATCTGACCCACGTATGACAATCAAGTCACAAGACTTTGTTCGTGACTTAACTCAACAAGTTATACATAAAATTGCCAAGGATCGATTCACTAAGGAGGGTGGGGATAACATATTTCAACTTAAAAAATCAGAGGCTGTCTTTTTGGAGGATATGATGTCCTCCTCCCTATGGAGACAATTGTTAATTGATTTGAGTGCGACGCATCGTGATTCTACATTACTGAGTTATTGTCTATCTAGTATCTCCAAGATGGGTCATCATCGAGAAATATCCAAACGTATCAATCAATCGGATCATTTTCCCGTCTATCGGGCCATGCTGTTATCCGAAGTGACCATCCTAGCAACATCTCAGGAGCTATTGGGTGTCCATGATATTGTTGATGACCTTCGTCGGGCCTGTACGGCAACGTCGTACACCTACTTGTATGCTATGGACCTACTTCGATTCCTCGTTCAGACATTGGCAACCATCCTAAAGGACGTTCCCAAGGATGCCTCGCATCAATTGGCCATTCGTAAATGGACACGACTACGTGAGGAACTTGAATCTACCATGATGGATCCTGTCCTCTCTGCCAAATCAACATTCAGTACCACGTCTACGACAAATACAGCAGCAGCTTCAGCAGGTGGTGTAGGAGCAGGATCTAGTTTATTTCGGAAACGTCGTCGAGAAATGGCGTTAACCATGAGTGAACTCTTTCAACGACAGCGTCGTCAAAGAAGACGACTACCATTGTCGTTGTCGACAGATTCAAACAATGACACTCTGGTAGATAAACCCTTGGATAGTATGGAACAAGCTCTGTCTAATATTCTTCTAGTACATGCAGAGGGCAAGAAGGTAGATGATGGGACATTGGATAAACTTTTACTTGCCAGCGAGGATATGGCACATGCAGGTCAACTTTTGATTACCCATCCATTAGCCATACAATCCCTATTGGGTCATTTGTTCCTACCCGGAGCCATGAGAGCTGGATCACTCACTACACGTTCCAAGTGTGCTCAACTGGTGGCTCTGGCAGTACTTGCTGCCGAACGTAGTACCATGTTGGAACATCGATCTGACGAGTCTGTCGAAGAATTAAAGGGCAAGCTACTTACGGGTAGTCAAATGTGTGAACTCATGGAAAATATGGTATCCTTTACAGTGTCATCAGATACAGACGTACCCAAGGGTTCCAATGCATCTGCGGGGATCAAACTATCTGTCCTAGCCAATCAATCGGCATGTGTCGCACAGGGTGTTGTTATGTGGGCACAGGCATTGACATTGGGAAATGAATTTTCAACTGCGGCTTCCTACCCGACATTGGCACCATGTATTCTATCGCTGTTGCGAGTCATTACTACCTACCATCCCTTCACCCGTTCGATTGTACGGGATGTCGCATTGACATTCCTGATCCATACAAATTCAGAATTGACATACCAAAAGATGAATGAAATTAAGGAACAGGCACTACGAGTACTCTTGCTATTACTTGTTCAGGGAGAAGTAGGGTCCGTAATACGAGGCATCGTTCAGGTGATGGAAAAAGCAACCTCCAATTTGGATTCATCCTTGATTCGATACTTCGTGGGTGGTCTCCTGGATGTGATTAGTCCTCCATGTTCCACACTAATGATTACAGTCCTAGGGAATCTCTTATTGTCTCCCAAATGCGTAGAGGCATTGCATTCTACCTACTTTGCAGAAGAAAATAGAAAACGACTTTGCAAACTGTTGACTAATATTCAATCAGGCCTACCCCAGGGTACATCATCCAAATTAAAACCAATGGTGGAATCCCTACTACAGACATTTAATATCTAAAACATTTTATCCATTTGGATAACTTTTGTTGTACTTTTCCTTGCTAGCTTCTTTCCAAATCTCTCAACGAATCATTGGATTACTTTTCATATGAAAAGTCTTGCAGGATAATTTTTTTAGGATGAACGTATTCTTGCAGCCTGCTGAATATATTTCATACATACCAACTTTGAAATGAGATGAATGCTACTGAATCTATAAAATTCTTTATCCTCTTCTGATTCATGGTCTTCATTGGGTATCCATGTAACTCATGATTTGTTTCTCCTTTCTTTAATGTGTGTACAACATATATAAACATGCAGCTGTGTAGTTGCTATTGCCCACAACTCCTCTTGTCAATCTTTCTAGTAGTACATACTGTATTGATGCAACCTAGGAGTTCAAATAACTATATTGACAATTATGTTCAGTCAATGTGCACGTGTTGACTGAATCAACAATTTTAACGAATCAACGATTTTACTGTAGTATACTGAAGGTTATGTAACTATGGTTTGGGATGACTTGAAGAATAAGTGTGATCTAACCTTAGCTCTTACACAAATATGACAACCTAGATGTCTGAGTTACCATTTTTGAAGAATTTGGTATGAAGTTAGAAGACGTTGGATCAATAATGAATGATGATCAGATCCTGATCTACATACTTAAATTCCACTTAAATTCCTAGTAAGTCATTCTGAATTACCTATGGAGCGGGATTAATTTTAGTAATTTCAACTTTCAGTGCAGCTTACATCTGTGAAATCAATTTAGATATTGTATTGTGACTATTCATATATTTTAGTTTTATCACCTGGAAAAGGACTGGTTAAGTAATATCAAGTATTTACAATGCTTTGGGTTCGAGTCCTACATTATGATTGATCATTTTCATAAATGGCGCTGTTCACTTAGCTCTATTCGTTAAAGATACTTTTCATTGCCAATTTTAAGTTGCTTTTATCAAGGATATCTAAAATTTGCTAAACAAGATCATTGATTGTTAAATCATTGGTATGTTAGATAAATGGAGGTATAAGTTAGAAAAGCCAACAAATATACAAGAATTACCGCGAATCTTCAATTTCCTTGCATGTCATCCTTAGTTTTGACAACGCCTATTTTACCAAAAGATTTCTAGTTTTTTAGCAACTTCGGTCTCCACCAAATAATAACTCAAAGGAACACATTTCTTTTGTCTTGATTGAAGTTTTGTTGTGTAGAAAAGTGATTGTTCTTGCACATTCTGCCTAAATTCCAGACCTTAACTCTTCCTAAGTCCAACGCAGTTCCATGAAGCTCTGGTCATTCCATATCAGGTTTGGAACTTCCTTTCAACCTTACCATTACAATGAGATGTTCTTGGGCCCAAGAACTCAAAGTTGATATTCAATCCCTTTGACTTACATTCATGTTGAAACGCCTTATTTTCTCCATAATCGTTGCATCAAATAAACTTTACTTGAGCCTCTCACAAAACGTATATCCAAGTATAGCCTTTCTGCAGGAACTTGACTTCCCCCTTTCCACTTCTTATTCACATTCTTCTGCCTTGCCTTAGCAATGGCACAGTCCTCACAGACTTCAACTGTTCCCTTCAACTTAATCCCGTGAACATGCGCAGTGTTCTGTAGTCTTCCAGCTCCACAATGTCCTAGCATCTCATGAAATTCGTTAACTTCAATGTGATTCGCCATCCGTGGACTGCATGCTTGCCTCTTGGTGCCTGAAACAGTACCATCTTCTTTAGTACAGTAGATTTTATCAATAGTGATTGAGACATGATTCTTTGAAAAACTGATTGTTTCTCCTTCACTGCTGAATTTGAAGTATTTTTTCAAGGCTTTGTTGACACTGATTACATTCACGTATAATTCAGGAACACAATTTACGTTATGAATCGTAATCTCTGTTGTAGTCCTATTTAGTTGAATCACATCACGTCTTAGGCTTCCAACCATTCGAGCCTCAAAGTCTCTCCATTTCCAACCACAACGTCTGTTAGAGAGCCTCTTCAAACTTAAATTGTAATGTTTAAAATATCATTAGAATAAATAATTAGTTCTGTTGCTAACTAGAATCTCTTCTCATCACTGTTCTTACATATAACAAATAACCTCGCTTATTCTCCCATAAACTAAACTAACCCTAAGATTAAAGAATATTGGTGATCCAATCCAATACCCTATCTATCTTCAATATTCAATTATTCAAATTTTCAATTTTTCTGTTGGACCGTGCATCTCAAGCTTCCAATATTCTTTGCCAGCATTTCTTGCCGTCTAACCGTTATCTCCTCTGAAATAGGAGTGTAGTTGAATAAACCTTCTTCACTATTGCAATATTGGCATGAAGTGCCACTGTTGCCAATCCAAATTTACTGTCAATTCTGTCATTGGCAGTCATGTATTTAAAACCACATCAGCAGCAGATCCAGCAATCCCATATCTTATTCCAACTTGACTGCCTTCAGCCTGATTCTTTCTCAACAATTTGAAGCAGTTAGATTTAAGGTTGCCTGATTTCTTGCAACAATTGCAGCTTATTTCCTTGTCTTTTTGAATCATCTTGTACGTGCACTGTGCTGACTTGTGACCTATTTTCCCTCAATTTTGGCATTTACATTTGAATTGCGTTACAAGCAGCGCCTTTTTCTCTCCATAGTCATCATTCTTTGTAGACTCAGACTTTGATGAAAGCCTTTCAAATCTCAAGTTAAGGATCTTCCTTGAGCTCATTAATAGAGAGAAGATTCTACTTTAAACAAAACCATTTATGGTCTTGTCCAATCTGAAAGGGACCTCATTGAAAGGTTGTGGTTTCAAGAGAAGCCCTGTTGACCCATGCTTGTGGATAAAGCATTCCAAATTTAGAAATGTTATGATTGCTGTGTATGCCAACAACCGCCTTGTTGCTGCAGGCAAAAAAAGTATTGAAGACATTGAGTGTGGCAAGAGATTCCTCCAATGTCTGCGAAAGGACCAGGGGCCAATGAGATCAATTCAAATCACGTCCCATGAAGTATAATAGGTGTCAGGTTCAGGTAAAGTACCTCACTTGTTTGTGTAGATTTTTGATTTCTTGCATACTTGGCATATGTTGACATAGTCTTGTACTTTTGCTTCCAAGTTATTTGTGTAGACGACTGCTGCAATGGGTTTATAAGTAAAATCTTGCCCAGAATAGTTAAGATTGATGTGATACCATTCCAAAGTTTCTTGGAAAAGTGTAGTACCAATGACAATTTTTCTGTTTTCGGTGGATGAATTGGGACTCCTTCATGATAAATAGGACCATAGTCTTAAAAATCATAGAATATTTTGGACATATGAGTTGGAAGATATATGATGATTGCATACACTCCACGGTAACCAAGCATATCCCATGGGAGAATAATTCCACATAACGTGTTTGGTTCTTCACCTAAGTCAAAATGCTAGTATCCTCTGTGAAGACCTAGCCAAGTAGCAAATGTAAGCCCTTGAATTTGCCATAAGACTTCATCAATTAGGGGAAGATGGACAGGCTTGCGAACAAGTCATTTATTGCGCTGCCAAAGATCATTAAGGAACCTAACACCACCATTTTTCTTTGCTATGAAGAGAAAAGGAGCACCCCATTCTGAATTGACATTTGATTCAAGAATGCCCGTGCGGCAGAGTTCTGAAATCTCTTTTATGGCAATGTTTCAAATGTTTTGCAGAATTTTGACTATATCCACAAGCAACTAATATTACTCTGAAGAATCCGTTTGTCTGATTTTAAATACCCATTTGCATTCAATGCATCTCCTATCCTTAGGCATGTCTTCCTTACTAATAACATCCCAAACGTTTCTATTTTCCATATTTATCCCTTCTTAGTTATAATTTTCCATTTATCTCGGCTAACAGGATCAAAAAAATCACAAGCTTCATTAAAATGCTAGGCTCATTCACAAGATTCCCGCCAAAAAGGGCTATCTCATCTGAATCAAGAAGGATGTACTTTCCTCGCTCTTACTCTGCATTGATATTGGAAGCATTCGGGTTAAAACGGCTCTCCAACTGCATTATTTGATGATAAACATTTAAAGTGGTAGCATCATTGACATCTTTGTGGAGTTGAACTTACCTTAGACTCTGAAATATCATTAGCCCTTTGGAATATGATTGAACACCTTCATTGTTACTGACATAATAGGAGACTGAATATTTCTTCATCATCTGATCCGGATGATACACTCGTTGTAGTAACTACACCAATTTCTTCAAAGTATCTTAGCCATTCGGTCAACCTTGGCCTTGACCCAAATATCAATTGGTAAGGAAACAGGGACTGTCCGACTTGGATCTTTGAAAAGATTAAATAGTTAAAACTCATCAATGTGGGTTATACAGTTTAGTCTGCCTCAGCTGGGGGAGTCAACGAGGAATAGGCAGTCAAAATTAGCTGAGGGAGTCTCGGTCTGATAAATTGAAAAGATTTAATAGTTCTAAAATGAAATTATGTTCTAAAACAATATTTGGTATAAATTTTAAGATTGATAAATTTATTTTCTCGAGTAAACTAATTGTTGCTTCAATTACCGTTCCAAGACGTCTTTTCAAATTTTAAGATCTAATGTATATCTTTAGTTCTCAAACATGGTAAAGATTATAAAAATTCCATAGCGAATCCTTGCTGAAAAACGACGATGAAGGACGAATTTATCGGAAAACTAGATGTATAATATCAGTCAATAAAAACATCTATCCAAACTAAGATATGAACCCAAGGTGACTTTGATCAAGAAAATTGCTCAATCCGTTCACATACTACTGTTAAAATTGAAGTATATAAATAGTGACAATATCTTACTATTTCCCTAATATCTGAAGGTATAACTTATTAAATCTGTATCTTCCTTAAATATAAATATTGATTTTTTAATATGTATCCTAAATGTTTCTAAACATCCTAAATATCTTTAGGGCTTTGTTAGAATGTCACTGACATTCTCTTCACTATTTATGTACGCAAAGCTTATTACTTTAGCTGCAATGGCCTCACGTACTCTAAGATGTGCTATTGCATTGTGCTTCTTCTTCAAATTTCTTCAAATCACTTGAAGGAACTGATGCATTCAAAAATACAGACATATTATCACCTAGCATCAACCTCTGACCTTCTAGTTCCACACCTAATGACCTAAGCATGGAACATATTTCAACAATACGTTCTGTAGGCATTCTTGCTAAAACTAACTCTGAAACGTAAGCTGAAGTCTTTAAAGTCCTTGGGTGTCTTCTAGATACTACAGCATGTGCATGGTCATAATCTCCATAAACAGTCATCTGGAGGTTTTTGGTACCTTTGACATAGGAAGATTATCTGGAATCTCCTCTTTGGTATCTGTGTACAAGTCTTTCCAATTAGGATGGTCTTCAATGGGGTGTTCAGAGTGACTTGGATCTGGCGTGTCAATGATGAGTCTCCCTTTTGGAAATGGCTTAAGTATGCCAAAATTCTTG
>CAAAJI010000182.1:0-16678 GCA_900642245.1 Fragilaria radians
TTGGGTTAGACAATAAGGTCCAATATCAAATATTCAACGCACCAACTAAACCTATATGTTGGTTAATTAAACTAACAGTGCGGTTAAAACGGCCTATCTAAAAAGGGCTTATTTTCAAATGCCAAAGTTCACTCCAGATTCACTGGAAATTTCAGTGATCAAGATTGAATCCTTGAAGGGATTGAATCAATTAAGTTCTGCAACTAAAATGTAATAAAAAGTAATTGAATTACACTTCTATTACCTATACAACATTAGGATACTTTCTACAGTCCTAATTGGTAGCTTAATGCATTACCATACTGATGTGATTTACTTGATGGTGAGCATCCTACAGCAGCAACCATGCCTTGGCACTATTGACACAAATTTCACATGTTTCAGAGAAATCCATTCCGAAGTGAAGATTTGGGGTAAGTTTCTCTAAGTTGTTTTAGGAGTTTATATAAATTGTAAATAATGATCTAAAAAGTTACTTTTATCCTAGATCTCCTGTTAATCAATTGCATTGTGTTTCCTTGACCTCAATGTCTCTTTGGATTGCATGTTCATATAAGACTATATCTTAATTGGATTTGTGGAAATTATAGAAATAATGGTTACCTATGTGACCTATATTACATTTAGATGAGTAATATATGATAATATTAACTCTAGTATTATTTATTACGTACTAACGATAACTTTGGACCTCTCCATTATCGGTACATACACATATCTCTTAGCCTCACTAATTCATTGTAGTGTTATTAGAATGTATTGCTTACAACCTAGGTATTATCCTAATGAACTTAACTCAAGGTATGTCATAAGCATTCCATCTCCCTTGAGTGATTTGATGATATAACTACCTCCCTACAACTCCTGAAATTGGTTATAACTCTTACACTTCAGCTCTTCTTTCCTCTTTTGTGTTTGCTCATAACTTTCTTTGCTATTTTTTCTTTTTAGTTCAGCCAACAATGATTGGTGTTAAGTCGATGCCACAAAAAAGTATACAAATCATTGCATCTCAGTGCGATTTACCTGATCAAACTTAATAAAAACCCTTGATATAGCCATCGCTCCTCTAAATCCAGACGAAAAGCCCTAAATATAGAGAGTTACGCCTGTTGGTCTCCCTCAAAAGTGATCTTTATACATCCTAAGCGACATTCTCTGAAACATTTACTCCTATCCAACATATATTGCTGAAAGTACTTTGATGGACTATTCAATCAGAAATAGTTTGATCAATTAGAAGCTTAAAATGTACAACTTTTTTGCTTTGATTCAGCCATGCTTGATGGCTACTGTGATTTCCCTAATGCCAAAGTTAGAAGTTGTTTCAGTGCTAAAGGGATTATATCAGCAATAGAAATTCAATAGAATATGTCCAAGAAAAATGTACAGAAATCATTTCCCATATCCTTGAATCTTGAATTCCAACAACATCAGATTCTTCAATGTAGGCAATAATAGCCCAAAAATTGAAACTTGTCATAATTGAAAGCTTCTAGTTTGCAAGGGACTACTTCGTGTATGGTAAACTGAATTGATTTCATCCAATGTTGACAGTAACTATTTTTGTCAAGTTACATGAAAATCAATTGAATCAATCAGCGGATATAATTCAGTCTTTGTCATTACTCATGTTCATGATCGCTTCACACAGGGCTCAGGTTAAGATAAGAAAATAAGATTTCATGCTCACACATAAGAATTGCGTAAAGATTTCACTTGAATTTTTATATTGCAAATTTGATATATTTTCATTTAATTGAAGTATAACAAAGGAAATGCATGAGATAGCAGAAAAAGCTGAGAATATTTATTTTTTAACGAGAAATCCAAATGAACTCAAACTTTTTCTCTTCTCCATTAGATTCACCGCCCCTACTATATATTTGGTGCAAGTCATTTTTTAAAATCAACATATCACAAGTTTTACTCTTTGTGACTTTGCTTTATTAGAATAAAGTGAGAATTTTCAGCATGTACAAATAAAGTCTCTTGATCGCGGAAAGATTAAAAGTCCTATGGTTTGTGTCCAAGAAACATGCATTTTAAAATTGTCCGACAAGAATCACTATGCAATCCTACGTTGCGGTCTGTGTAGCATTCTAACTTTTAGTATTTCCTTGTTCCAATATGTTCAATTCTCGAGTTACTAACTCTAGCAATCTCACATTATCCAATGTAGTGCTTTCACCTCGATCGTTACGTAATCGAGGGATCCAATCAGTGTGAATGCGAGGAAAATTATTCCAAAAATCCCAGTCAAGATAACGAGGCGGTACATAATAAAGTATCAGGTGTGCTCCCTTTGGTAAGAACATGGCTGGTGCAGTGCCTCCACCCGTCATTGATACGTAGAATGCTGCAGTGGATATCAATTGAATTTGTTCAGGGAGACTCAATTTTGACATTTGGACAGCTTGAATCTCGACTCGAGGTTCGAGCTGTGATAAGGCCTTGATTTTTGACGCGAAGGAAACATTCGCTCGGTCGGCCTTTGTACTAGAGCTAATGGATACAACTATTTTGTAAGGTTGCCGTTGCATCGTACGTTGTTGTGATGAAATTCCAACATTTTTCATTAGAAAGGATCTATATCGTCGAAAAAGACCCCCTTGGCCAATGTTATGGGGCAACACACGATCCGACTTCCACTGAACATGCCAATGACTTTCTCCGTGATCTGAGAACATTCCACTTCCAATTAATCCATAGTCAGCACAGACTACTCTTTCTGTTTTATCATTCTTGAAATTGGGATGTTCAATCTGTAAGTTATAGTGTTGAAAAATATCCAAATTGTAATCAAAATTGCCCATGAGTGGCAAGAACTTTTCAATAATGTCAAATGGAGGTTTAGGTTCGGAAGATGTTTCTGTTCTTGGTCGACGCATTTGAGCTAAGAATTGCTTGTCATCAACTCTGTCAAATATGTCTAAAAGAGTGTACATGGAAAGGAAGTCATCCCATAACAAGCGTCCCAAATTTCGATATGACGTCGGATGACGGAAAAAGGGCAGGAGAGTAGCATTAAATCGATAATAGCTTGAGGGAGGGTTTCCGAGTCTAGGTCGTAATTCTCCAAATCGTGTGATTGCTCGCTTCGGGTGGAGTTGTGTGGACGACCGCCAGTTTTCTGGAATATCATCGGGGGAATCAACATACATGACAATGTCGCGTTTATCCAAGTCAAAACACAAAGTCTTGAATTCACACAAACGAAATAGCCATGATCGTTGATTATGAAAATTTTCGTCAACGCAATGTATTGTTGTCTTTGGAGGCGATTTCACATGATATAAATTGAACCCGTTGAATGTTCCATCGGGCGAGCCGCTGAATGAATGAAGCGGAGCCTTTCTTCGAGGAGATGCTGCCTGAAACTGAAAATCACTCTCTTTTGGGACTACGAACGAATAAAACAAAAGGCTAGAAACATAAAAAATGCTGAAAATCCAATTCACAGCTTGGGGTAGGCTTCTATGAATAATTTTTTTCATCATAAGATATGCCAAATTCAACGCAAGAGTGTGGCAATATAAAAGCCGATTTCTTTGTTTTCATTTTTCACAAAATTGAAAAACGATCAAGCACACATTAAGTAATTTGTCGGTCACATGAACAGTTGTTACCTCAATCCCACCAAAAATTGAATTGTTTTGAAGTTGTGTACGGCTCTTGCACTGGCATATTTGACCGTGTTTAAACGTTTTCAATGTGGAGTATGATGTAAAAGTATCATCATCAACATGAACTTAATACTTGAGTAACTTTCCATTCCCCATACTAGTAAGTGCTTTCTTTACCCTGCAGCTGTGGCTTGATTAGCTATAGGTATTCGTTAGAGGTAAGCATCATCAAATAATTGAAAATAAATTTGATTCGTGCCCCGCTGCATCTTCAAACGGTAGCACTATTAATGAAACCTATCACAGATGAAAGGTTCTGTTGAATATCATCCATAAAGTTGAGAGGACTACAAAGATGAGGAAGAAGCTTCTAAAGAGATTCCACATAAAAGTTGTAATCACTAAAATTAGATTGAACTAATGGCTTCACCGTATCTTTAAATTGATTGGCCTCAAATAATATTCTGTATCCCTTATAGATAGCCTTAAAGAAATATAAAACTAAGCTCATCTGAACATTTTTCCAATACCCTTCCTATGCTGAAATGTTCAGTCACCATACTCTTCACTCCAAAAATTCTTCATGTGTTTCTTCTTGTAGATCTCCTGGTTAGCATTTTTCGTAAAAATGTCGGGATCATTTTCAATAGATTTACAAATTCAAATTTTATGATTCCATCCTTCACATTCTCTCCTTCACATTCTCTCGGATGTAGTGATAATTGGTATCTACGCGACAGATTCTTACACCGGATGACGCATTTTGTACCATAAACATCGCACCTCTGTTTTCACAATATTTGGAGAGTCAATTTCAACTCCAATTCCTTGCAATAAGAAATAGATGGACTTGATTTCTTTTACTGCTTCCAAAATTGCAATATATTCCGCCAAAATATTCAAAAGAGTTACTCCTCTCTGAGCTTTAGACCTCCACCAAACAGTGACATTGATCAGGTACACACAATAAAGCCGGTTCTTGTCTCTAATTCTCCCGCCCAATCACTATCGCAAAATGCGTAGAGACTCCAATTATTGCGTTCTCTTTCTGGTTGACTTCAGAGAAAAAATATTTGGTGTCAATTAGGAATTTGATCACCCTTAACATTTCAAGATAAGTACCCATTGTTGCGTTATCCATAAATTTGGTTAATTCACTAACTACATTGCACAAATCATGTCGAGAATACTTTGACCTGTACAAAGCACAAGAGAGTTCTATAAGGAATCAATCTCCGGGTTCAAAGAAATCAAATCTGAGCCGTGTTTATTGTTGAAATGGAATCAAGATGGAAAAATGTGATTGGTGTTTACGTTGATGATTGTTTGTTTGTTGGAAAGGAGTTACAAATTGAGGATGTAATTGTTGCGTTGAAGGAGAATGGCTTCAACTTCAAGATTGAAAATAGATTGTAAGATTATTTGAGTTGCTGTGTGATTAAGGCTGTGAAATTGCACCGAATTTCGATACTACAACCTCATTTAATTAACAGTAGGTGAAACTTTTCTGCACTTGAACCAGAAGCTCCACATCAGGTGTGCATGATCCCATGACTTCCAATTTAACTTATAGGGGTTCAAAAATCCTTGCTCTCCCAAAAACGTTGTCTATGAATTGTCAAGCTTTGGAGCAGACACTGGGTGAAACTTCAAATTAAGATTTTGGATTTTCTATCTTCTCCACAGTCCTTTCATGTTCGAGCGTTTCAACATCTAAAAAAGGAAGTTTGTCTATTCATAAGCTTAATTGTGTTCTTTAAACTGCTCTCACATATGTTGCAAAAGAATTCATGGTAATAACCTAACCCTAATACTGAGAATATTGATGATCCATTCCAATGCCTAAGGTGCAGGTAAAGATCAAGCTTCTATACTTTTGATGCCCCTTCCAAATTTTGTTTCATGGATTTCACTACCAACATTTGGAAAACTAGTAGTATCTAGCTTTGTCTCTATCTTTGACTGCTAGATACTGCTGATTAGACCAAAGTAGTGATAGTGTATAGAACAAAGTGTGGCAAGGAATCCTATTCATTCATTCTTCAATACAACCCTGCCTGTATGTTTATACCGGCAGAATGATTTTCCCATCAGCACAAAGTTATGTGACTTACATGTATCCAATAATCAGCAAGGAATTTTTGTTGTGATATTGTTACATGATTGTAATGAAAACAAAGTGGTAATGATTTATTCCTAAAATATAATCATTCAGCAAGCTACTCCTTGACGGAGTTTATATGTATATTCAGGTAAGCATATGACATCATGCATCAAGGTGTTCCTAACATAATGCATGATAATTTAAGATGTCGCGCTTCGAATGTTTTGCTCGTGCCCTTTAGCCAATATATGTCTTACATCCCCATATTTTTCGGGAGAGAACCTTCCGTGAATTCTTCCGTAAAACGATCCTATGTCAAAGTTCTCTTGATTTTAATAAAATGGTGTTTGACTTTTGACCACGACAAACAGTTTGTGCTTTGATTGTTGGATGATTTGAGAAAGGTGTGAGAAGCCAAGGCATTTCCCTTCAAACAATGAACATTGTTTTCGATGACGGGATAGCATGTAAATTGTTGTGAAAGCCTCTGGAACAAGTCATACACGTCGTACTTGTGTGCAATATTTTTTTATGCCTTTCAAGCATCTCCACTTGCGATCAGGACTTTTCTTGATTTTGACATTGTAATTGTTGTAATAACTCTAATACCATTTGCAATTAAAGTTCATAAATTTGAATAATATATTCTTTAAGTTAACAAAGACACCTTTAGGGGGGGGGGGGGGGAATCCAGAGATTGCCAAATGCCCAGTCCAGCGACATTGCAATCGGAAGGAGATATGCTAAGGAACTCAAGAATTTGTGCAATTGTCACAACTCATTTGGCCACAACATTGAAGAATAATCATTATATGTTTCCAGCGTAGGGGATAATTCCATAATATATTCTTTTCAATCTTCTTGTTCCAATATGTTCAATTCTCGAGTTACTAATTCGATAAATCTTTCAATATCCAATGCAGTGTTTTCACCTCGATCACTGCGTGAACGAGGGAGCCAATGAGTGTGAATGTGAGGAAAATTATTCCAAAAATCCCAGTCAAGATAACGAGGCGGGACATAATAAAGTATCAAGTGTGCTCCCTTTGGTAAGAACATGGCTGTAGCGGTGCCTCCACCCGTCATTGATACATAGAATGCTGCAGTAGATGTCAATTGAATTTGTTCGAGGAGAGTCAATTTTGACATTTGGACAGTTTGAATCTCGACTCGAGGTTCAAGCTGAGATAACGCTTTGATTTGTGATGCGAAAGAAACATTCGCTCTGTCGGCCTTTGTACTAGAGCTAATGGATACAACTATTTTGTAAGGTTGCCGTTGCATAGTACGTTGTTGTGATGAAATTCCAAGATTTTTCATCAGAAAGGATCTAAATCGTCGAAAAAGACCCCCACGGCCAATGTTATGGGGCAACACACGATCCGACTTCCATTGTCCATGCCAACGACTTTCTCCATGATCTGAAAACAATCCACTTCCAATTAATCCATAGTCAGCACAGACTACTCTTTCTGATTCATCGTTCTTGAACTTGGGATGTTCAATTTGTAAGTTATAGTCTTGAAAAATATCCAAATCGTAACCAAAATTTCCCATGAGAGGCAAGAATTTCTGAATGATGTCAAATGGAGGTATAGGCTCGGAAAATGTTTCTGTTCTTGGCCGCCGCATTTGAGCTAAGAATAGCTTGTCATCAACTCTGTCAAATATGTCTAAAAGAGTGTACATGGAAAGGAAGTCATCCCATAACAAGTGTCCCGGATTTCGATATGACGTCGGATGACGGTAAAAGGGGAGGAGAGTAGCATTAAATCGATAATAGCTGGAGGGAGGGTTTCCGACTCTAGGTCGAAACTGTCCGATTCGTGTGATTGGACCTGATGATGATTGAGGTGGTTTCAAAAACCAAGTTTTTGGTTGTGACCCTCCTGAAACAGTTGCTCGCATCGGATGGAATTGTGAAGATGACCACCAAGCTTCTGGAATATCATCGGGGGAATCAACATACATGACAATATCGTGTTGATCTAAGTCATAGCACAAAGTCTTGATTTCACACGAACGAAAGAGCCATGATCTCTGATTATCAAAGTTTTCTCCAACGCAGTGTATTGTTGTTTTTGGAGGTGAGTTCACATGAAATAAATCGAATCCGTTAAAAGTTCCATCTGGAGAATCGTTAGATCTGTGAATGGCAGACTTTGTAATTCTAGGAGGAAGTGCTTTAGTGGGTACATCGAGCTCCTTTGTAAATACGGACATTGATCTTGTATAACACATAATGCTGCATGAATAAAAGATGCCGAAAATCAGCATAAGAGCGTGGGATAAGCCATGAACGATTTTTTTCATCGCCATGAGCAGAACATATGCCGACTTCATGCCAAAAGTATGGCAAATTATTTCACGAAGTTGAAAAACGAACGGACCATAGTATTATGAAGTCGGAGTGTTCTCTTTCACCTGCACAGTTGTTGCATTAATTTCACCAATAAGGTGGTGGTGTCTGGTAATTTAACATGATTGACTCTCCTCGTTTCCCTAGTTTTCCGTCATAAATCTACAAATTACTTAGGTTGATCGTTTTTAAAACGGTTTCAAATATATCTTCGACTATTTTTTCGTATTTAAAACACGTTCTTTGCAATAATTTTTGTTTCCGGATATATCCGTTGATGATATGTGACAGACTGTATTCTGGTTGTTTTCAGGTACGACTCCCAAATGTTTCCGATCAAAGTGAGACCCTCCAGTGAAATAATACATCGTAAACAAGTCATCAATTTTCGGTCCAGTTTCTACTGAAAAGAACATAATGTTATATCCCGTAACCTTTGAGGGCAAATTGTTTAACATTGAAGATAAGAATGCCTCAACAAAACGCAGCAAATCATTAGAAATTTGAAGAAAAGAAAATGGAAGCATGTGGGTAAAGGCTATTTGAAAAGCGAATTTAGCATCAGCAACAGCAGCAAAGATGATTACATGTTTCCTCCAATAATTTAAACCCTTAAAATCAGATAGTCTAGAAGCACAAATCCTGAGAAAATGAAGGAGATGTAAAGTTATCGGATTTCATATTCTTTTCTTTTCATAGAATCCTGACTACATGATAAATGAAGATAGCTTCGTATGTCCCACCCACTCATGCGGGGATACTTCCTTCAAGATTAGCTTGAAATGTAGCATCAATTTTGAGTTGAGTGAAGGTAAAAGCTTGAGAGTTCAAAGGCATAGTCAGTTTCTTCAACAGGATAGCGCTATATTTTCCTCCAAAAACAATACACTAGACCATGATATGAATGTGAGCTTGATTTCCCATCTTTTCTTGAAATAAAAGGATCTAGGGAAATTTTTGATGAACAAAGGTAAAGATTCCTTTTAGAGAACAAAGAGCTTGACCAGTGTTTCCCAAAATTAACCTTACAGATCGTTCCTAGAGTCGATAGTGACCAGATGGCGAGACCCATGGGCAAGCAAAGAAGTACATACATAAAACATACTCATAGGATAGAGATTTCAAGGCATAAGAGAGTTAACATGAACATGAACACTTTAACCATCTAAATTCACCATGTTTTTAAAGCTGAGGTTATTACTACTTCGTGAAGTCAGAGTTCTACAATTCTAAGACTAAGTTTCTTCAAAATATTTTTCCAACAGATTCCCTTCTTTTACATTTCTCATAACTCTGAGTTAATCTCCTTCTCACAAAATTCAAATTTTCAACCAACCGGATATGCTTTAATCACTTTGTTTTCTCAATGTTTCTCCTCCAATTGAATTTATTCTTCATACGTAACCTTCCTAACTAATGAAATTGACAAAAGATAATTTGCATTTTTGAACACGCTTCCTTTTTGTTCATTTCACCCACAAGCCGATTTGGATGCATGATTATCAAAGATTTTGACTTTTATGTTCTTCGTAAACAAATCCGCTAGGTTTTCAATTGACTTAACAAATTTGACTTCCATCAATCCTAAATTGATTTGTTTCTTGATAGAATAGTATATTATGTCAATATGCTTTGTTCTTTCTCGATTCACTTTTCTCAGATAGAAAATTGCTCCAATGCAATTGACGTGGGCCCAATTCCAAGCGATTCCAAGACTTGAGAGATGGATTCCAATTTTTCGATCAATGCAGGATGATTCTAAAGCTGGAAGCACCAAACACAGGAGAACAGCTGTCAGAAATATCTCCCCCGGAATCTGTGAGCAGCCCAAAGCCACCAATGTTTGCAAATAATGTTCTTCCTTCTGGGATTCATTTTCTTTTAACTGCCTTCCAAACTCTTCTCTTTTCCATGTTGGACAACTCTGTTTTGATTCCTTTCTTCAATTTTCTCGTTTCCTTAATGAAAAGTATCCTTGAATCTCTAACTGTCTCCTGATTCCTCACATATTATGAGAAAGTTCCTTTCCTCACATTTTTCTTCTTCTGAGGAGCTAGAACTCTCATATAGGGCGCCAATTAAAGCATTGTTTCTTGTGATGATCCTCCTGGGTTCCAATAGGGACATGCTCTCTCTTCTCTCCTCAGGCTTCTCCCAGATTTTTTCACCATGATGAATTCTTCATTCTCAACTCTTCAACATATGTGTTTTCAAGTTTCTTGAATCTTGAAGTACTCTCCAAAAATTTGAAAAAGTCACTTATTTATATATAATAGATATATATATATATATATTGAGGGTGATTATCCTCGTAGTCACAAAAATACATTCGTTTTCCTAGTTGATTCACTTTTCATAAAGTCATTGTACTCTTGCAATCTTGCACTCAAATTTACTTTAGCAGCAATCAAAAACTCAATACAATGGACACATTGGAGTTCAAATAAATCTTTTCATCATCCTTCATGAGTGCAAAAGACATTTCTGAACCCTTTACGTCTTAAGAAGCTAAAGAGTTTGATCTTCATTTTCTGGCACAAGCATTTGTCGTTTCTCCTACCACTTTTCCTTCAAAAAACAAGCCTCAACTTCCCTGATTTTCAATTTCAATGCTTCTCCCATCGCTCACAATCAACCTTTGAAAATTTAGTTTGACATCAAATAGTCCCGTTTTTCTGCAAGTTATGTGGTTCTCCTAAACCCCTAACCCACAGATCATGCCGAAGCTGTAAACTGCAACTCCGACCTCAATTATTTTGTTCATGCGGGTAACATTGAGTCTTCCTTGACTTTTTCTTACTTAATTCTTCCTTTTGTTGGGATAGCTTCGTATATATTGCCCTGCTTTGTGACAATAAAAGCACAAAAAACCAATATTTTGTTGATTGCACTACTTTTATCTTGGCTAACTCATTGATTTGGAACTTGGTTCTTGACCCGTCCACCTTTCCCCAACTGTATTGTGACAATAAAACCACGAGAAACCCATATTTTGTTGATTGCACTATGTTTATGTTGGCTAACTCATTGATTTGGAACTTGGTTCTTGACCTGTCCACCTTTCCGCAACATTTGTCCCTATGTGGCCTTAAATATCATAGTAATTGCAATGCTCTTTGTAGTTTTGGAGCTTTATCAGGGCATTTTCATTGTCATAAAAGGGGCCTTCATGATCCTCTCAAGTTTTATTATATGTCTCTTCATTACCCTCTCCAATGTGCCAGTCCCCACCTCAAGTTCATTCTCGAGAAATTCCACATTTGTCTTGTTCCCTTGAGATCACTTCTGAAGACATGGATCATTTAAATCTATCTCAGAAATACTGTGCCAAAATCTCAAGCCTTCTCCCCAATGCCAATATGACTCCGCAAACTCCAAATCAGAGTTCAACAATTATAAGACTACGTTTCTTCGAAATATCTTTCCAACAGACTCTTCTCCTTTACATTTCTCCTTCCTCTTAACTAATCTCCTTCTCACACAGTAAGCAATTTCAACCAACCGGATTTGCTTTAATCACTTTGTATTCTCGATGTTTCTCCTCTGATTGAAATATGTGTTCACATACAACCTTCCTAATTAATGATTCGGACAAAATATAATCTGTCTTTTCTAGCATAGAGCTGCAAAGAGAGACTTTTCTCATTTCTGAGGCAATGTGTTTGTGCTCATAAGCACTCATCATTTAAAGAAACTCATTAACAACTATTTTATTAAAACCTTCTAGTTTCTACGTCACTTTCAAACCAATTGGCATAAGGACAGCTTCATCTTGATAACGTAAATGCAATTACGTTGTCATTCATCTGTTGCCTATTAGAAATGTTTATTGACTTTCACCTGACAGTGTCTTTATTAAAATGAAAAAAGGTTCCAATGTTTTGTAAACATTTGATAATAGGCATCATTGTCAAATAGGAACAATTTGTAAAGGGGGCACGTCCTTACAGCATTCATATCCAATTGAAAAGTTCAATCTTCTCAGGGGAACAGAAGGATTGGGTGAAATTCTATGTTATGAGGAAAAGTAACTTCTCTTACTAAGAATTGACAACACTATAAAGAATGGTTGGTATAAGTCAAGATAAAGTAACGTGCGAAATGTGAAAGAATAATGAAAAAAAGACCAAAAGCATTAGTGAAAGAGTCCTTGTATCAAAGCAAGAACAGTAAAACGTAAACGGAAAATACGGGCATCAACGTACAAAAGGTACACTTCAGAAACTCAAGAAAAGCAGAAGGACCGACTAATGACTTGAACAATCAAATCCAGACAGCGAGAAATATCCTACAGCGGGGAGAAGGGCTATTTGGTTATCAATGTTACAAGACTCAAGAAAAATCTAGAAAGAGAAAGAGTAAATTCTACTTAGGAAAGAGGTTTTTCTGAACATTTCTAAATGACTTTTTATGACACCTTTATTACACCATGTTAGATGCATTAAAAAAGATATAAACTTTGGAAGCGGATCAACAATTACAGCAACTATGATTAGGAAATTAAAGACAAATGCAGCTCAGAAGGATAAAGAGTAAGTGGAAATTCACATTTGATAATATAAAACAAGTGTCTTGTTTTACACAGAATTTTATTGAGTATCTGAACACTCATGAAAAACGGTGGAGATATCACTTCAAAAGGTCAGCAAACTTACCCATAGCAAAGGATCATTCTAATTAACCCTAGATGAAGGTCTTAAGTCATGATAAGGTTTCTTAATGGGTATGTAAATGAACATTTATCAGAGATGAACTTGGATACATTTTGTAACACTTGAACTCTTTATTTGAATACAGTATCAAATGTTCAAATTTTATATTCACCGTACTAAAACTTCTTGTCAATCCAACAAGTATAAGTCTGTAGATGTTGTGCCTTATGCAATAATTACTGTTAGCTCAATCCATAATGCTAAGTTTGCTATGCAACAATTTGAGAATATGTTCACTAGTCTGAAAGGCATTGACCTACTTGGAGTACTCCGATATTTCGTTAATGTTTCTATGAAGATCATTATTAAGAGATACTTGCACTACCAGGACATGTTCATGAAAGATTTAATATTGTTAAGACATATAATAATGATTTACATTGAAATTAAGGTGCTTTTGCTGAATAGGATCGTGGTAGTTCAAGCATATGTGTTTTGGAAAAAAAGCGATTAATTTAGACGACATTTAAAAAAGTGATACGATTTCCGAAATAAGGCATCCTTCGCACACCATTTGAGGAGTCACACTATGACATTCAACAAAAAATTGTTTAAGGATTCGCATGTACCATTCCAAGACTAAATTTTCCATGGAATGGAAAAAATTAGGCGTAAGGTTTCAGTGTGGATCCTCGATCGATTTGGAATCGTTTTCAAAAAGTGGAGTATTTTCCTACGGAGTAACAACATCAACCATGTCGTGGCTATTCCAACCATGAAGAAAATTTTACATCGCTTTTTACAATGCATAATTACATATATTTTATACTACATGTTACAATTCAAATGCAATCACACGACAAGTCTCAATCAACAGCAATCTCCATGGATTATCCTCACCATTATTCGATGGGGGGATACATTTACTCCAATGATCCACACCTACCAATCTACGTCCCATGGTCATCTCCCATGAATCCTGAACAAGAATCGCCTCCTCCAATCATGGGGTATGCTCATGAGGGAACTTGTCCGAATTCGGTGCCATACAGACCATCCCAACTTCAATCGAGAATACCAAGTCACGGCACTGTCATGCATTTTCCTATTGTTTACCCGAATGGAGCATCGTATTATCCTCCTCTGCCACCTCCACCACTCTGGGGTTCACCTTTTCCATCCCTTCCAGTTGAATATATTCGTGACATTCACCCCACGGATGTATTGTGTGGGAGAGGTGGTGCCACCAATAGTCATTCAGGAAATCGTTCCTTTCGTGATTTGGTAAAGCAATATCAATCTCGCTACTTGTTTGCCAAGAAACGAGACAAACCAGATGTCGCAGCGGAAGTGGTGGAATTGATTCGTAAACGTGGTGGACGTTTCTTGAGACGTTTGGAACCCTTTGCGGGTGGAGAAGTCTTGTGGTTGGATATTGGAGATGAACGTGCACGAGAAAAGACGTGTCAGGCCCTACGTGAGGGTGCACCGGAATTGAAACGTCGACAAGATGAAGAAACTCGAGAGGGACGACGACGACGAAGAAAACAACAACGACCAACACAAACATCACCTTGTCGTCGTCGTCATGATGGTAATCAACAGCGGAGAAGTAATTCGATGGAATCGTCTTGTACATCCATATCCACGTCATCGAGTATTACATTGTCCTTCCAAGGCAGTAATGAGGATGATTGGGAAAAGATCATCTCTAAGAAGGATCCAATGGTCCAGGAGAATTGTGAAACTCAGGAAATTCCAATCCCAATCATTGCGATACCTAATGAATCGTTGCAATCACATCAAGACTGTAGTGTTGACAACAATGACTGGCATATTCCGACTTCACAACAGCAACACGAACAGGAATCTGCATTGATGATTCGTCCATGTCCACGATTGATGCAAAGATCTGTTTCTGATATTGTTGTTTCAAAATTGACATTACGTGAACAAGAAATGTATCGAAACTGCTTTTATCCTCCTCATGATGGGGAGGCTATCAATATTTCTTCTCCACCAGACAAGTTGACGAGGTTATTTCCAAAAGAAAATACTTTGTCATTCTGTAATTCACCTCCATCACCCCTATTAGACTTGAATTGGAATGATATGAAGGATTTTTGGGAAGTTTGATGGAATCAGGGAGTATTGATTGACAGTGATGATGAAGCTTTATATTCCCCCCCACTTGATAGATTTATGCATAACTATTAGTAGGCTACAACATCCTCTATTCTGACTAATTGTTGAACGATTCTGTAAATTAGAAAATACAAAAATATAAATGTATGAGTTCACTAAATTGTCCAAGTTCCTACAACCATGAAAACAGAGGGTTTATTCTCAGGGACAGAGTGATGAGACTCGTTTCCAAAATAGGGATCGGCCATGATTCATTCAACCCAGTAAAAACATGAGTTACATGAAAACATGGCGATCAACCCATTTTCTAATATATTCTACCTGCTCCATGACAAGCCTGCGATAACGTCAGAAAGTACCCTAATTTCCCCCAAGAGAGAGAAAGATACTCGATCCGAAATCACTTGTGTATGACTTTATCAACAGGATTCTTCTTTATTTCATGTTACATCTTTGCTTCGTATAGGAAGCAAGAACAGTAACATGTAATACTTGTTATTGAATAAAAACGTACCAATCATCGTTGCTACAAACATTTTATGTTCCTATTGTTGAACAGACAACACGGAATTAAAATTGATGAGTGGTTGAGAAAAATAATGATATTGTACCAACACCAGACAGACGAAATAAATTGTTTTGGAACAAACCCTTGGTGATAAAAGAAGAACAAGATCACCTTATACAACATGGATAACTTTTCATAAGATGCATTCCATGACGTTAAAACATTCTTCAATTCTTTCCTGAAACAACATAGCTAGCCTTGGGTCAACCAGATCATGTGTCTTAAAGCTGTAGAGACAAACCTTGCCTTTTTCCCACGAATTGTTGTGTCATGTTGTTTAAACTATATCCTCAAAGCTTTACTGATTTTTGAATCTTATGTCCCTGTTCCTCATCATTTGCATCTGGTATACTCTTGATAATCTCCAACACTGTCCCCTTAGTATATATTCGTTCCTCGTTTGTCCAATTAGCGTAGGGTATAGATTGAGTTCCACATACAATGCATTAGTTCTAGTCATACTATACTAACGACAAAGCGGAACTTCTCATTGTTTATGATTCCTTCCAAGAGATTTTATGGGGAGTGACAGTCGGTTACTTCAGAAGTATTAAATTCAAATGTCTTAGAAATGTGATGAAAGCATTGATAAATGCCTTGCTTGTGCAGGTGAAAATTGAATGTACCTTCAGTATCTTCCTCTTTCATTCATGCTTCCAAAACTATGGAAGGATCCAATGATCTTTGGCAAGGGAACTAGAGACTTTTTTACAAAGATGATACTTGAAGGCAACACTTTGGTTAGATAATTTAGTTCTACATAAATTATTTATCGATGGGTCCATGCGAGCTGATTTTTTCTCTTAGTTGTGTTTGCCTTCAACCATACACATGGCAACCACGGAAGCATGAAGTGTCGTAACAATATGAATTGTGAATTGGCATCTGCATATGCATATACATGCATAGTCAAACGTCACGTTATTCATCTTCTGAAGATGACGATATATCTTCTTGTCCTCGTTCATTACAATACAATATCCACCCCTCGAGTCCTTGTAGACCATCTTGGAATAAAATATTCCTTATAATCTCAGCATTGCAGTCTGATCTACGTACTACATCAAATACATTCCGATCAATTTCACCGTCAAGACACACATCCTGAAACGAATTGTCACGGTTACACGATACATGTTCCGATATATTCAGTGTTGTGTTGGTACAATTATGAATCCCATACATTTTAGTCTCATGGTAATATACATCCTTCTCATTGGCAAA
>CAAAJI010000182.1:22114-35958 GCA_900642245.1 Fragilaria radians
TACTCTATACCATGCCATAGTTTAGCCTTGGAGTTGTTATAGAGGCTTCTGTTAGAAGATCACTAGGGATGTTCCATCAAGATAAATGGAAATGACAGGAACACGTAAATTGTATTCCACGAATCGTTTCAGGATGTGTTGAGGGGGGAAATATTGTTCTGTATCAGAAATAAAAAGGTGTTACGAGCCTTGAATGAATTGCTACATAGCCCCCCACTTCTACTCGTATAGTCATTCAACATACGAACAAAAACCAAAGGAATTCTAACTCTTGGATGGGTATATAATCAATTATCACATGGAGCTTAAAGTGTAGCACCATAAACTGGATTTTTTTTTAAATTATTGTGCTACCAAGGCTTGCTTAACTCTATCTCTTGAATTGTAAAACACTTGTATACATATATATACATCAAGACTTTTGTCTCAGTCAAGTTAGTTTAGATAATCAACTGTCAAAAACAATGTTCAGGGAATACTACACCTTCTTCAATCAAGTTTTAAAGGAATGAAACAATACAGCAATTCGTCATTTTTGCGATACTACACCTTCTTCAATCAAGGTTAGAGGAAGTAAAATATATAGCAAATCACCCATTTGCGAGACATTAAACTATGCATAAAAACTACATACTTTTAGTAACATTTATGCTAACCTGACTCTGGTAAGTGTAAATTTACACATTTCCAAACAATAATTCATTACTTATTACGTAAATTGTATATGAAATCAGTCACAAGAGTGACTGTGTAGTAGCATATTATCAAAAAAGATCAATGATGTCGATAAAAAAAGTAATTGCAAAAATCAATAACAAAGGACTAACTTTTGGTGACTTGGATATTTACAATGCAACTATACTTTCTTCATAAATCTTGCATCAAATTATTGGAATCAACAATGAAATTAGGGTTTGCATCTCTATGTATCATTGATAAGGTAGGAGATTGACTTGATGATGCGGATCGTTTCAAATAATGCAATGAATTGACTCTCAGCACTTGTATCCTAATGTGGTATAGGCGATATAAGTGTAATTCAATTAATTATAATACTTGTTGTTGTACAAGGTAATTGATTCATCTGTTCTAGGATTCAATATTGATCACTGTAATTTCCAGTGACTCTTGATTGCACTTTGGTGCTTGTAAATAAGCTCCATTTTCAGTAATCCGTTTTTACCTCACTATTAGTTTAATTTACAAACCAACGGGTTTAGTTAGTGCGTTGAATATTTGAGGTTGCACCTTATTCTCTATTCCAACTGTTTAAGTGAACGTATTTCATTTTCCATAAGTAAATATAAAGGTAAACTATTCTGAGGTTAGCGGGTTCAAACCTCACTAAAATGTTTCCTTTTATTCTTTGTAGTCCTCATATTGCACCACAATTACCATGACATGTTTGCAATGCTCTAATGTTGATGTTCCCTTTAATTGTGCTATATTGCCTGGACACAAGGATTCAACCAACAAGAAATCTTCAGTTTTGGTGGCTGCGTATATGGGATATACTTAGTATTTGGATGGATTCACAGTAGCTAGATATTTTGGGAAGTGTCCTTTCCTTGCCATGTCTTGCCATGTCTTGAATGGCTTATACAAGTAGTGCCTCTTCCAGCATGTCATTGATAATGGCAGTTTCTTCTTCCGTGCTTTCATTGATTGGTATGATGTCTGTTAGATCTCCTAACATTTCATTACTTACTTCAACGTTCACCCTACAGGCCTGCAATTCTTGGTCCAACCATTCTTCTGGCATGGACTGTCTTTCGTAATTGTTGAAGGCTGGTCCAGATATTAATGCAGCTACATTGCATTGGCTTAGCTGCATTTTCCGGTTGTACATCGTGTGGCAGTAAAAATGACTTTATATTCAAATGTAATGCGGGTCATTGACTTGGGATCATCAACTTCAAGAGAAGTGTTTTCGAGAGAAGATCAGAATTATTCTTAACATCGTAAAGACAATGAGATCCTCGTATCAGGTGAGATTAGGGATAATTCATCTTCTATATAACTTGGTAGTCATAGATTACAATAATGCACCTTGAAATGTACATTTTGCTTCCTCTATCGGGTGCGCCAGATACCTGATATCCTTGTAGCTCTACATTTTTCATTTGTAAATACATAATTATGAAGGCTGCTTATAGAATGGTTTTGTTCTAGCGGCTATAGGTTGTCTATTGAGTTGCATAGTTTCCAGGGAGCCATACCAAAATTGAATTTCTGAAAACTCTCTTTGCTGTGTAGTACCATGCCAAAATTCGAAAGTTTACTTAGAAAACTTGTGAAAATGCTACCTTTTTAAAAACTTTGTCAGGGGATCTTGATGTTGTATTGGAGTGAGATTATTCAGAAGGAAGCAGCACGTATGAGGTAAATTGAAATTTTTGGTCATAACTAGCATAACACGCACACCCTGTTGGCATACCTCCGATGACAGAAAATTCAAATTTCAGTATCATCCTACAGCGAGAAAATTCAAACTAAAATTTTCAGTATCATCCTACTTAGTCGTGATGCCGGAAAATTGGGTGCCAAAGGTATGCACTAAAAAATGCATCTAAATTTGGTCGACTTCATCATTAGGGACGTAACATTTATTTCAACATATTCAAGTTAAATGGTAACGTTTTTAACGATGAGGTATCATTTCTCTGTTGCACTCATGCTTGTCCATCTAAATTTTGGATATGCAATATCAAAATATTCCAAGGATAGCGTTAGAGACTTGAACAGTCGTATCATTGGTGGGAAAAGCGCAAAACCCCAACGATATCCTTATTTCACATATTTGAGTTCTGTCAATCAATCTGGCCAAGTACGTTTTTGTGGAGGATCGTTGGTGAGCTCCGATGTAGTCCTGACTGCAGCACATTGTGTTGCTAGTATATTTGATCCAGTTATTAAAATCAAAGCGTATGTAAATTATACTCAAAGCATTGCTGTGACATGGAATCTTACAGAATATGTATATGTTCGAGATGCAATAGCATGGATCCCGCACAACAACTTTGATGAAAGAAGATTCCAACATGACATTGCTTTGATCATTCTTAATAATCCCGTTTATGAAGTATCACCAGTGAAGCTTAGTAATGATACCGATTTGCTTCCTGATAATAGTACCGTGTCAACGATTGGTCATGGTCTTGTATCACAAGGAGCAACTCCCGGATTTCCATATTACTTGAATGAGGTAGAAATATCCATTGTCTCATTTGAAAACTGCAATGATGTTAACTCTTACAAAGGATTAGTTGTGAATGAAACTATGATTTGTGCTGGCGACCCAGCGGGCGTAAAAAGTGCATGTCGTGGAGATTCCGGTGGCCCCTTATTGATTGTGGGAAACACAACTGATACAGATCTACAAGTAGGTGTGAATTCCTTTGGTGTTTCCAGATGTAGTGACGCCAACTATCCCACTGTTTTTACCAGAGTTTCGAATTACAGTGTGTGGATTCACGATACTATTTGTCAGCACAGCAAAATTAAGCCTAGTTCATGCATCAATGCTAGTCCAACTAAGAAGCCTAAAAAGAAGCCAACTATAAATCCATTCAGGAAGCCAACTAAAAAGCCTACCAATGCCTCAAGCTACTAGTTCATGTCAAAATCCAAAACCATCTTTCTTTTTCCGCCTGGAAAATTGGGATAGATTATTTAATCACTTTTAATTTTTTGAAGGAAATCGGTATGCTCCAAGAATCTGAAATTAGATTAGTTAATCACTTTTAATTTTTGAAGCCTCTAGTAGACTCTTTGTAACTTATGAACCTCAAAAATCATTTTCTTTTGCAGAACACTTGTCTTGCCTCTGTGTGCGTTATCCGTGAGAAGAGGATTAGCTAAAGTTTCAGAGGTATTGTCATCAATTTTCTCACCTGATTTGATTGGATAAAGTCTGATTCGTTTGTTCTCTACCTCCAAGCAAAAGTGGTACATTACATTCAAATATCTCGTGCGTGGCCTCATTGTTGCGACTCTTGACATTTCCAGAGCAGCAGAATATTCTTCGAAAAGAATGCACTACATTTCTGGAAAGGAGATCTCATTTGTACCTCTCTTGTTCAGCTCCTCTAGTTTGTACATCATCCATTTGACAAAACAAGAAAGTGCAATTATATCACTTTTGGCTGTTTATAGGTATATGATGTATATGATGGTTTGCAATTTTAAATTGCCAATATAGAGATGCTCCGGAAAAGAATACAATGTATCCAGATTGAGATCCTGCGGTATATGGATTGTTGGGGGCTTCTTGAGCGCCTCAATTTTCCGGAAAAATTGGCACCAACATAACATGTAAGTGACATTTGGCGTTTGGGCAACAATATTTTCTCCTTGTCTTGGGTTTCTAATAAATATCATCCCAAAGGTTTTATGGCTTGGCCATGAGATAACTTGGGTGGAGTTATTAAACGTGCTACAAACAAGAATTCAGGATGTGCTGAGTTATTGATGAAGCTGAATTTTCCAATTACAAATTGGTAATTCCAATCCACATCTAGAGGTTTCCCTTTGAGTAAGGTCCAATGTGCTTTGTTGCAAATAAAGGTACGTGTTTTGCTTTGCAGTCAAGTAGGGCTTTGACAATATCAATAACAAGTTTGAGGTCCTGAAGGATGCTATTAAATAGGGGTCGCTGTTTCATTTCAACCAAGCCTCTTGAAAGCTCGTCGATCTTGATTCCAAGATATTCATGGACGTCTCCTTGGTCTTGAATATCAAATATTTTTAACATTTTATTGAGTCAAATGTGTGTGTTAAGTGATTGAACCAGGTCCTTCCGGAAAGGTTGCCTCCATGAAAAAATTTGAGAATACTGAGGCATTATGTTTCTCTGGTCATGTTTGGAATATGATTTCTAGTGGAAGCTCCATGTATGCTGATTTATTTCTATCTGCCTGTGTGTAGGCTCTTACAAAATCAACTTGTTTTGCTACCCATCCTTTTACAGTTGCAATAATGAGTAATAACATCAAGGATTGCCAAATTACAACTGGACTGCATGTGCTGTCAAAATGGATTTCTGTTCTCATTTTGTCCCCCCCCCCAATGTTCAACCTGCTTTTTCACTTATAGACCTCTTGGCTGTCATTTTGGCATTTTCTTTTCATAGCCCGCACATCTGGGGGGGGAAAAAGTGTTTGGAGGTTTGTCTTCTCTTTTTTTTCGGTTCCCAATGCTTGGGCTTGGTATGTTGTTGAACTTCATGAATTATTGCTTTTTTAATTCCTCTGCATCCTTTACCTTCAATGCCTTGTGCAGGTACAACCTGTCTTGGTCAATTGTAGCCTTGAGTACATAAGATATAGGATGATCTAGGTCCTTGAATCTATCAATTCAAGAGAACAACACTAGATTTTTGATATTGATATTGCAGTCAATCCCACCCTTGGAATGTCTCTTAAAATTATCCGTGAAAACTCTGAAGAGCTAAGTAGCTAAAGTAAACATTTCTACATGGAAATGGCGCTCATCATCATCAAGTATGGATTGTAAGGTATTCATACTCATTTCCAAGGATAACAACAATTCATTTTTTTCAACTTTTGGATTGGGAAATCCTCTCGATTGAAATTTTATGGCATAAAAACTTGCCGTTTGTATAAATTCTTTTTATAAATCTTCTGGTGAATGAATAATTGTGGGTTGCACAAGTAATATTTTCATCACCAAAGGCATCAACAATGCCTAGCTGTTGTTGACTATTTCCAATATTTTTGTCAACAATTGCTCTACACTTAAAATTAAAACAAAAAATATTATCAAACATGTTGTTCAATTATGCCCTGCGTTGGGCACTAAATATACAATATCAGATAATGTTTTCATTGATGCCCAATTCTTGATTGTGGAAAGAAATTGAATATTTCAAAGAATTATCAGTGATCCTCAGAAGCCCATCGCAAGATTCTCTAAAGTAAAACTTCTAAGCATCAATCAGCATAGCAGCAGCCAACAACGCAGTTAATCAATTGGATCCTCTTGGGTGTTACCACTGTTGAACAGTTGAACCATTGAAATTAAGCATGAAATTAATTGTTTCACTAACATGCGATGCCATACATTTTTCTAGGCCATTAAGATTTTTTGATTAATGGGGAAAAAAATAACTGAAGCTCACAAAGAGACCCGCTATGCTCCAATAGATTACCCATAAAAAGAAGATTCCTTTGAATTACGATAAACTTGAAAGGATATGTAAGAAGGAAAGCTGCAACAAATTCTGTAAACTGCTTGATCTTGCAATTTCCATATTTTTGTTATAGTTGTAGGTTTGTATGTAATTTGAAGTATCAATTTCCCAGTGATGTCGGAAATTATGCTTAATGTTACTTGCTATTATATGCATGATAGTAGAGTGCGGCTGGCTGCCAATATTATCTTGGTGTCAGATTGGTTGATGTCAGGGTAATTTTTTGTTGCCTGTGGCTTTTGTGATGATTGTCATTGGTTACTGTCTTTGTTAGTGATGCCCCTTTATGTTGGCTGCTATGGTTGTTGTTGGTCAGTCTAAATTATAGAATGGAGTTTGCTGCCAAATATTAATTATGATGGTTGCTTGATGCTGGTCCGCCGTGAGGAGTGCTTGATGATTGTCAGAGCTTGCCAAGATTGTGAGATGGCATTTGGTTATCAGTGCTTATTGTGTGTCAAATATCAAAGCCTGTTTCAGCTCTTCAATAAGTATAGGGCTATGAAAGATAGGCAATGGAGCAGTACACCTTGTGATATACAGAAGACTGCAAATTTAAAATTAAAAGTAGATAATTGCTCAAGTCAACAATTTGCATATTGTCAAAGATGTCTTCCTGATTAACACTAATTACGTTAAGGTTCTTTTGTATACATATTGCCCTTTCTTTTGAGTACTGATGACTTGGAACACAAGGAAGGATACGCTGAGAGAGAGAGTACATAAAAATGATTGCAAGATACTTGAAATCAAGGCATTTTCAAATTGCTTCTAATTTGAGAGAAGAATGTATACTCCAAACACATTTAGGAATGTGCAGATCCAACTTTGAAGGAATGCATTATAACCCACTGAGGTAGGCGCATCAGAAGGAGAAGCGGTTGGGCTCAATTCCAAAACAGTTTTGTTGGAACAAGTTTTGGGGGGGAGACCAAAACTCCTTCCAATTTGTTTGAGATCATTCATGTCTGATGCTTCCCACTCAATGCCACATCCTGGTAGGAACTGATCTAACCCGATACCACAAGTAAATGGTATTGAGTTTGCAATTACCTGACGAGGATAATAATATATATATGCAATACACATTTCTTGTGAGCTTCCTAACCCAAAGACTTGTTGTTCCTGTCCATTGTAATAACAAGTGGTTTGAAAACTGTCTCCTGGTTGAATCTCAAATGGTTGTTGTACCACGCCAATAGAGCCTTGTTGGTCAAAATCCCAAAACTGAACTTCTCCTGTTCGGATCACGTTGTTATTCCTCCTCTGAACATTGACCATTCTAAGGCCAGATTTGTGCATATGCAAATGCTCTGCAACAACAGTCACAGGGGTACTCAAAAAGAGGGATGAACAAGCCCCATTGCAGTTGAAATCATGCTTTGCCAGTGTTCCATTGGTGCTGACAGGAAGGTCTCTCAATCCGAGAAATGGATCACCTGTCTGGAATACACCCAGATCAAATTCACGAATTTGGTTGGTGTAATAAAGTCGTACTCCACTGTTGTCCACCTTATTGCGATCCAGGCTTGGATTATCATAATGAATTTCAAGCCTGAACGACTGAAACCCTTTTTGACCCAAAGGGGTTCCCACTTCATCTGGAAGAATTACCGGTAAATCACCAGGAGCCCACCCGTAGACTATTTCAAATCCTTCATACAAGGAGCAATTGGCGGATGAGCTCCATGGGTCCTCCATTCCCATCAAGATGAAGTGATGGACATACTGAGATGTATTGGAATCGATAATATGATTTATTTTCGTAATGTGAAGCCTCTCTTCTAGGGGAACTCCTTGTTCCTCAAGATCGGCTCCCGAAAAACAAAAATAAGCATAAGTCGTTTCCTTTGATGGAATCACATAATCCACTGCCTTAATCTCAAAATAGTTGAGATCTTCCGTGGTTTGCTGTCTTTCTTGCTTACTGACATCGGAACTGATGGTTCCCCTAAACTGAATGGCACCCTTTGCTCGATTCTCAAGGCCATGATACGATGGACTAGGAGTATCTCCCCAAGCGGCAATAACACGTGAGGGTAGCACGAGTTCATTACTGTCATCCATGATCGGATGATCTTGGCTGTCACCCGTGTCAAGAAGACGACGTGCCTCAAGGAGGATAAAGCCATTTTCCGTGCTGGAGTTAATTAACGTCCAGCTCTGACAGTCATCATGATAGGGGGTGGCAAGTTCATCGAGGATATAGGAATCGACGAGTTCGTTACTTTCGACACTGTAAAGAACAACATCGGATCCACGCATACCTCCGGCCTCTGAAATTCCAAATCCAACCCATCCAGTTGCCTTGGCTGCAAAGCCAAATCGAATATATGGTTCTTCAATGCCTCCAATGTACAGCAATGCCGAGTGAGGCATTCTTGGGAGACTCAAGCCACACTTGACGATCAAAGGACTTTTCACTAAGCCAATCAAGATACGGCTCATTATCCCTGCCATCGAAATAGTTACTACCATGTATGCCATGAGAAAGGAACAACGTAAGCATCCATATACAAATGTTCATAATGGGCAACTTTGGGAAGGTTAAAAATAATAAAAGCAATATTAGTTGCTTGGTGCTTGTGAACAGTGAGAGAGCTATTGGAAACTAAAGAATTCTCAAGAACCAAAAACATGATTGCAATATCCAACGACATTAAATGTAGTAATGGTAACCAAAGTTTCTACTAGCTCAAGTCATTAAACATTTTTCTCCCACGTAAATGTATGCAATTTTCGAGAAGGTGTCATAGGTATCCCGCTTTTAGGGTTAATCACAGGCTGCCTTCCTCTTTTGGGCATATCAAGTCAAGTTCCTAAATTGTGACCCCACAACAATATTGTCTACCTAGCCAAGACTGTTTTGGCTAATTCCTAGGACTGGCTGCAGTCTTTATTTTGAGATTTTTCTAGTAGGAAATTAATTCAATAGCTCATTCGTTTTATCCAACTTGCTTTGACCGTCCCCTATTCTTCAATCCTTAGTGTAGTCTATACTTGGTTCGAAACAAGGACAGGTCTATTCTTTTAAGGTTCAATCTACAGTAGGCTACCGAGTACTACTGAATGGTTATTACGCCCAACGCTTCCTCTAGCCTCTTCCTTGCGCTCTGCAGAGTATGTCGACTACTCCTGCCCCTCCAGCGGTCCCACTGCCTCCTCTACCTTGTGATGCTCCAACGTTTCCAATGTCTACTGTCATCATCCTTCGCCCCATCATGGGTGGTGTCATCAAACTCACTTTATCTGACGAGCCCTTTGTTGGAGGCATTCCGCGCCGTGACTGGACAGGCCTTTCCAAGGTCCCTGAGTACACTTTTTCTACGCAACTTCATCCCCTTACAACCAGCACACTCCTCAAAAATAATGAGTCCTTAATCAAGCCTCTGTCTCCCAATCCATCCTTCAAAAAGGGCTCTGATTTCATCAAGTTCCGCCGAGATCTTGAACTTGAACTTCGTGTTTGTGGCCTTGACAACATCACCTACTTACCTCACCCAACTGATTCAAATGATGTTCTTTCTGCTGTTCTTCATCATGCTTGCTATTCCACCAGTGTTGCACATGTACTAGTCAAAGAATTGTAACAAAATGGGACTCTTTTGATCGTCAGAATAACCACTATGCCAAGACACTTTTTTGCCAGTCTTGCTCCAATTTTGCAGAAGACATCCGTCGCAAGATGAAAAAAACCTGATGAATTTATGGCATCTGAACTCCTTACCTATACTGATATCTGCAATGAAGCTGAGAACCTGTACACCTACCTAAAAATGATGACAAATGGCTTCCTGCAAAACTCTTCCTGACTATGCTGCCCCTTCTGCCTCCTTTGGTGCCAATTTGGCTCATGCTCACCTCCTCTAGACCATCCAATCCACACTGACTGGCTTCTCTCCATGGTATCAAACAAGAAGCCTAGTTAACTCTGAATTGTGGCACGGACTTGAATGTTGCCCAAATTGATGGATATCACTTGTAGTTCAGCGTATAAAATTTATGCCCGCATTTTTCACAAAACTTGCACACTCCTCTTTGGGACTTTCTATTTGCTACTTATTCTTTACAGTTTGAGTCATCCTTTTATTCTTGTCAAAATGTAAGCATGTCAAACTTTTGTTCATTAAGGATGGACTGATCAGCTTCATGCTATCTTGTTCAATTTTTAGTTTATAATCAAAAAGTCATCTGGATACGTTAGTCATGTGTTAGGATTGCCTCCTCAATTGTAAACCTTAAACTTTGAAGGAAATGCTTCAATCCGAGAAAAGCGGGAGTTCTAAGAAACAAAAAAAACAGAACAAAACGAAAATACTATATTTAACAGTGATGTATTTTTGAGAAATAATCAGTCAATACATAAAATAATAGGAAAACATATATTTTTGTGTATCGGTACCTGAAATGTTTCCATGATTTGTAGAAGCATTTGAAAATTCTTTTTCAATTTACATATCTCATGGATTTAACTTTTCAATGAATGTACTGTTGCTGATGGTTGATAGAAAGTGGAAAGTATGTGTAATACTTTCAAAGACAAGTGTAACAATTGGGTAATGTTACTTTGGTGCAATGTTGCTCCGTCACGATACAGTTCAATTTACAAGATATGATAACGAGATGCAATTATGGTAATAGTGTAAAATCAATCACATTTTCTAATCTTATCATGGAACAAGTTCTTTTTTTGTATATTTACGTTCCACACTCGTGAATAAGTTTTTTTATATTTTCTCTAAAAAATTCCTTTCTATATTATAATGTTAGATATTGCTGCAAGATGATTAACAAAGAACATTAGAGACATCGTACAAAAGACTCAAAATAAAGTGACTTCTCTTGAAGAACAGTGAGGATTTGAACAACGTTCATTATTTTGAGGGAGGGTAACGGGAATGGATGCACCGTGATTTGTTTTGATGGTCACGCTGACGGTTATTACCTAAAACACAATTTCATGTGTATTCTTGTCGAAATGTCTTAGGGCTAATATACTGGAAGGAAGATCCAAGAATTCCTGACACATGTATAAATTCGTGAAGTTCATGAGGTTCACCTTTACGTCATTAGCATAACCACGAACAAAATACCAAAATTCAAATATTGCATTAAGGACAAGAAAAAATGCTTGCAGGGTGGTGGTGGTTAAGTTATTGTTGCTGTTGGTCCGTTACGATTGTCATGGCAATGGAAACATTGGACCAATCATCCTTATTTTCCAACAACACTCACAACGATACTCACGTCGTCACAATACCACGAAAGCACAAATTACGGCAACATTCTTCCATGACACAGTTTTTACAGCACATCTTTTCGGGAAACTATGAGTCACCGACACTAAAAAGTGCTAATGTTATTGTTGGTGGTAGTAATGAGTCAGATGACAAGAATAGCACCAAGAAGGGAAACTCATCCATAGATTCCGTTTATCTTTGTACTCATATTGGATCGGGTATACCCTGTATCGATAAACGTAATCTCTCTCAGCCACCTGCACAATCCATATTAACAAAATTTGAATCACCATCACCAGCCATTATTGTAACTCCTACTCCAACAGAAGAAACTCATACCGCTTTACCAAGCGTTATTCCATCATCAATATCATCTACAAAGCAACCTTCGAATCTTCCAAATACAGTTCAGTCCCTGGCACCGGTTACCATCGAACCTATGAATTTGTTGGTACCAGTCGCAGTTCAACCTACTGAAGTTAACCTATCTTCATCTGCACCAACGTCTCAGGAACCGATTGTAACTACTACTCCAACAGAAGAAATTCATACCGCTGTACCAAGCGTTGTTCCATCATCATCATCACCTACAAAGCAGCCTTCGAATCTTCCAAATATAGTTCAGTCCCTAGCACCGGTTACCAACGAACCTATGAATTCGTTGGTACCAGTCACATTTCAACCTATTGATGTTAACCTATCATCATCCGCACCAGCGTCCCAGGAACCGAATCCATCCTTTGTACCCATCACAGGACCACCTTACGACTTTGAATCCTTGATACCAGTCACAGATCTACCCACAAATTTGGAATCGTCTTCTCCAATGACCGATGAACCTTACGATACGTATGCTCCCGCAACCATTGAACCAAAAGAATCCAATGTGCCAGAAACGAGTGAACCTCAAACGGAATCGTTGAATCTACCACTCCCCACAACCACAGTATCTCAAGATTCAGTTTCTGAAAGACCGATAGCTGCATTCGTAGAGGATCCAAGATCATCACCTGTATCATCCGAATGTAGAAGGCCTAGATTGACTTGGATTCCTGACTTTTCTATTGGAACAACTGTCCATGCTTCCAATTTGTGTCTAGTTATGCTTTCAAGTATTCTTTCCATGGCAATATTAACAATCGGTTCATAACATTGATAATGAATCATACTTTTAGGCAAGCTTGGATAGATTGGACTTCATCCGTTGCATGAGAAGAATGATATCAGCCGCTTCCAACTATGAAACATGGAAAATTTCCACATGACTTTCAATGCAACATTGAAAAATCATTTTCCATACCCTTTTTGTATTCATTTTCAAACTCATAGTTACTTGAATTTCAATCCAGGTAGCGCCCCTGAAGGAGTCCAAAAAGCAATGAATACGTAAGTTAATGATCAAGAAGTGAAAACGACAAAGTACTTGATAAAGAGCTACAGCCTGATGCAATAAATTCAATAAATTAGATTTTGTTTGGATTTGTGTATGCAGCCTGATGAATTACATTAAATAAATATACATTCATAGAGTCTCAAGCCCATTCTCATCAACTCTGCTGTTCTTGAGCTTTCCTTGAAGATCATACACGCACAACATGAAACAAGATATTTTGCCTTCCATTGAGTGACAATCGCATTCAGAGTGATGTAAAACAGCTAGGATACCATATGGAATGTTCATGAAAGGTTTTCGATATATATATATATACATATGTATATGCACTCATCTATATGATGCAAATTAAATCCTAATTCAAGTCAACAGTTACTAGAGGTGGAGGTGCCATTTCTTGGAAATAGAATAAAGCCAAAGCAAGTTAAGCCCTCACTCAAGAGTATTCTTGGAAGACCTGAATGTGTAACACATGTGAGATGAATGTTCAGATATTATGCTTGTGTAGCCTAACAGCTTTTGCTTTGCAAGTCCTTTTGCGTTTCAGTGGAAGATAATTGATCTAGTGGTAGAGAGTGGTATACTCAACCTTGGGAGCTATTGTATTTGTAGGAATTATATACGTCTCAATACGTTGACATTCCTAGTGTATCGGATTCATGATGAGGCACATTGGTAAAGGAAAAGGGTGGGTTGAACACGGAAAAGCTGAGTAGGATACAAAGATCCTACTATGCCTTGGGATGTTCAAGAAAGTATTAAATTTAGGTTTACAGTGACAAACAGGAAGAGGAGGGACGAGCTTCTATGATATCCTAATCCCTACAAAGAAAACTGGCATGAGAACCAGTCACCGCACCCAACTCAACCACAAACCAACATCAACAAAAGCCATCATCATGTTTAGTTTTAATCGAGCACTACTTCTTGTGTCAATGATTAGTTGTAACATGATGATGCTTGTTGTTTCTTGGAATCCATCAAGAGGTAAATCATTTCG
>CAAAJI010000183.1:0-15271 GCA_900642245.1 Fragilaria radians
CCAAGATTTAAAATTGTAAGACCAAATGATGAGATTGATGGAGTCAATGCGATGATGCAGTCAAAATACAGGTCCGGTGTGGGGATGCTTCTATATCTAATTAAGCATTCTCGTCCAGATATTGCAAATGTTGTGAGAAAATTATCAAAGTGTATGGACAGCGCAACAATGGCTGCATACAAGGAAATGCTGAGAGTCACAAAGTTTGTATTAGATACTGAGTCATATGGTTTGAAGATTGAACCAAAGGCAAGTGATGAGAATTGGGATTTGGTTGTCTACAGTGACAGCGATTGGGCTGGCGATACGGAAAATTGAATCAGTATTACAGGATTTATCATCTATCTATTGGGTGTGCCTATTTGCTTGAGATCAAAGGGACAAAAAGGAGTAACCCTTTCCAGCAGTGAAGCTGAGTATGTGGCTATGTCAGAAGCAGTAAAAGAGATCAGATTTGTGTATTATCTTCTTGAAAGTCTGGGTATTTCTGTGAAACTACCAATAATTGTGAGGATAGATAACATTGGAGCAATTTTCATGGCAGAGAATGCATCTTCAGGAGTTCGCACCAGGCATATTGATACGAGGTATCATTTTATTCGAGAACACATTGAGGATGGTTTTATTCAGATGGTATTTGTCAGGACAAGTGACAACGATGCAGATATATTCACCAAGAACGTAAATAAAGAAACCTATGAGAAACATATTGTGAAGTTTTTGTGCAATGAAGTCAGGCATTGAATAGAGCATGACAGGAAGGGTGTTAAAGTGTGTGTCATTTTATTCAATAAGTCTTGAATTTAAGTGGAAACTATATCTGAAGATAGTTTAATGTAGTGTGAAACATGTGGAAGTGTTCAGCGATTAAAGGCAAGTAACTATTGACAATTAGCGGTGATAACCCGGAGTCTAGAATAGCCAACAGTCTTTAATTTTAATCTAAATTACAATTTATGTGAAGAGGACTTTGCAACATTGGCTAACCACTCCCTCTTATTTTGACACTTGTCTTGTCATTTGAAAGGCTGCTGCCATTTCAAATCCTTGAGCACCTTCAAATATTTTTACAAATGATGAATCACTTGGGCAATTACTTTTAAATCATCAAATTTAAGGTGAATAACAAACTGGTTTGTCACTCTTTTGAATTTCAAAGCTCTTGCAATTATGTTTCCCTTTCAACTTTCCTCCTGTCTTTGCTTTCATTACACTGGCCATGGTGACGTACAAGCGTATCAATTAGGGGCTTTCTGTGACGTTGCACAAACAAAGATAGTTGAATGTATGGTACCAAAGCAACTGCACTATTCCACTAATCATAAAATAACAAATACTTGAGGTCGTATATGACAACTGAATCATATACAGACTCTATTGTGAAAAAAGTCCGTTTCCCTCCAATTTGAAGTATCATAGTCCGGATGCACACAGAATATGCCCTGGCTCATGCTGTGTCAATTTGAAAATCAGTCTGAAGAATATGTGATCCTAACCCTAATCCGCACTTTTTCTATGTCCCAATATCTCAAATGGATAACCTCACGCAACCACATACTCGTTTATGGCAAAGGTTAGTAAATCAGAAACCAACTACTAAAATAAAATATGCTTCGGAAAATATATTTTGTCTTGTTTCTAAAGCTCACCTTCACTCTTCTTTGTACCAGAATGCCATGATTTCCCCCACAAGATACATACCAAATGTATTAATTCTGGCAGCGACAAGATTGGAAGATTATCGTACAATTTTGGCTACCATGAGCGACATTATTCCAAAAGAGAACGTCTATTTCTCGGACCGCTCGGATGACTATCAACTTGCTCAGCGTTGTCCTGTCTGGTTTGGGATACCGTCCTTAGTAGCACCTCTATTAAAGCATTGTGAGACTACAGGATCAACACCTGAATGGGTTCAAAGTATGTGGGCTGGTGTCGAGCCGTTAGTAATGGAGGGCATGCCCACATCGTATCGACTTACCAACATGAGGGGGATTTTTAATGATGCGATTGCTGAATATGTGTTGGGCCATATCCTAAGTCATGCATTACATATTCGACAACATATCCAGAAAACAGAAGGACGGCAATGGAACAATCATTTACTACCCCGACGCATTGGAGGTGGAAACACAGTTGTAGCCATTTTAGGTGTAGGCGAAATCGGATCGACAGTTGCACGTGTATGTCAACAAATGGGCATGAAAGTATATGGATATACCCGTTCGTCGGAGGGTTGTCCTTATGTTGATCGATATTTTCACACTTCTCTTGAAAGTATGGCACCTGATGTGGACTATTGGGTCAACGTTATGCCAAATACTCCCCAAACAACAAATATTCTTCATAAGGGCGTCTTTGAATCTATGAGGCAGGGAACTGTCATTATTAATGTAGGCAGAGGGTCTGCCATTGTGGAGGAGGACTTATATCAGGCACTAGAATCAGGAAAAGTGGACACTGCCATACTTGATGTCTTTCGTAATGAACCACTACCATTAGATTCCAAATTATGGTCACATCCTAAGGTCATAATAACATCTCACACAGCAGCACCAACCGAGCCAAGTGATGCAGTCTCAATCTTTGTTGACAACTATCAACGATTTTGTGCAAATTTGCCTTTGCGTTTCCAAGTTGATTTTCAACGTGGATATTAATGCTATTATTCGTAAAAAGTATACAAACAATATTTAATCCCTTTTCAGGTAAGGAGATGCCTTCTTTATATTCATTCAATAAATGTCTCAGGATTCATTCAAAATTGGAATGTATGTCTAGAGCGTAACATTCCAGTTAGCAATTTTTTCGAAAACCTTTTAAGGGTCAATGATGTTTCACGTCATCATTCGATTTGCATGAGTCTCCATTTAATCATTGTCAGAAAGTACATTCATCGACAAAAACTGTATTCAATCTGTGTTTGCTATGTTGGCCTACATAGCATCTGGTTTGGTTACTTAACGAATATTTTGAGTTAACTCTCTTTCCATCTTCAGTCTGGATTGATGATAGTTATCCAAATTAAACAAGCTTTTAGTGAGTTTGAACAATTTTGATCATATTGTGATCAAGCAGTTAATATAGTTCCCTTTGCTTGAATTATTAGTAGTTGCTTTAGGGGCTAACCAATAAACTAACTTTTTTGCTTCTGTTGCAAAATCAAATGCATTTTTCCTAGGATTCCTTAATCTTCACATCCTTCTTTTTCTGCTTGGATCCAGTATCATCTTGAAAGGATGACGTGAAACATGTTCAAGGGTCATGATTAAGTATTGAGACCTTGGAATAAAATTCCGTGATAAGTTGGGATCTAACAACAAAGCTCCCATTTAGTACCTTCATCAAGCATACTAACATTTTCCATTAAACAGGTAAATAGTCAAAGTACACAACGGTTTTTGGAGCGCAAAAACGATTTAGATAGTGGGAACTTTTTGTTGTACTTATTTCATATACAATCATATTTCCATATATTCGTTAGGAGTACAAATGGTACGGGCACTTAGACCCTACAGGTTATTTAAACCATAATATAGAATTCTAGCTTGACTTCATTAGTCACTAGATGTGCATACGGTTAGATTTGACAGCGCTGTCAACTCTCATAGTCATGCACCGTCAGATGTCATGGAACTTGCGCCCTTGTCGGATCAAGGAGATACGAGACTGCTGACACTTGAACTGGGGACTGATAATGTGATGCCAGGAAATATTTCACACAGGCTTGGAATGATTCTCGCTCAGATGCTGGGATTACCATCCAGTATCCATCACGTTTAAACCTGGGTAGTGTCATCATTCCTGTCCATCGATCTTTCAGTGCTTGACAATTGGATGATGAAACCTTTGCCGCCAAGCAGTGGTTGCATACCTGGAAACTTTCTGTTACATTGCATTGGACAAGCAATCGCGCCAATTCCCATATTTCCGGAGATAAAGGATGTGTGTTTGAGAATGACTCATATTGAGAAGATCCGACCATTTCGTCATCTAGTAGTTGATTCAGGCTTTCAGATTCATTGCCATGTTGCTTCAGGTGACATCTCATGCACTGATCGAGTGGCATAAATGTATCATTTGAGTCGACATTTACAATTATGGGTGGATATATTCCAACTTGGTTGAGCTTCTCGAAGTAGATAATAGGTTCATCTTTCGGTCTAAGTGATGCCATGTGTTTGCCTTGTTCAGAGTTAACCGCTACATCGTCAATCCCATTTGCTTTAGAATCTAAATGATTCAAATCTGAATTTGAAGCATCCTTGATTGAATATTGATGTGACACATTTCGGCCATGTTTTACTTCATTTCCTATCTTTCTTTGTACCTCATTGCAAAAAGCATTGAAGAGTGCTCTCAAATGTGGTGGAATTGCATGACAAAAGCCATACTTCTGTATGGTTGAAAGCGATGACTTTTCCTTCCAAAAGGATTGCAGTTGGACTGAACTTTTGTTTGTAATGAATGTATTCAAATGTGTCATGAAATCACCTTTCCCATGTGAAGCCTTGAGACGAGATTTTGCGACGAAAAACCCCAATTCCTTCAACTTTCGAGAAAGCTTGGGGGTGTATGGCACATGAACTCCTTTGCCGCTGAGTAAACTGTCTCGATATTCTTGGAAAATCACTCGTTGTTTCGGTGGTACAATTCGAATGTAGTTCTTCAAATGAATCTTGTTCGATGCTCCTGCTTGTTCTTGCTTTTCCTTCCAAATCAATTGTAGCTCATCAGATCCAATGGCTAAGACCATTTCGTTGACTTCGACTTTTCTTAACTTTTGGCTGCATGGATTATTTGATTTAGTGTAGTGACATTTGGCAACGACTTCAGCAAGCTCCTTCCAGAGTGGATCCAAACACGTTTTTGTCTTCTGTTCTACATGCGCGTACGCGTCTTCGATAATTTGTTTCTGTTCCAATGTTTCGATACTTTCCTTCATTGTCTGTTCGACTTGGCTTGTATTGGGAAACGCAAAAGTGAACAAATCGCTATGATCAGTTAGCATCAATTGTGCCGAGCTTTTGACAAGCAAATGTCGTGTTATAGAAGTGCTCATCCGAATTTCGATTAAGGAAAATGACCGAGCGTTAATTGAAAATGGATTCACTTTTCCATTGAACAGAGAATACAGAATTTCAGGAACGCCTCTCTGGTTGCAAGGATTCCACAAAGTAATCGTAAAAATTGGTTTTCATTCTAAGTATTTTGAGGAAATCTATTTAGAGGTCACTTTCTCTGATTTACCGTTATCCGAGGAAGAGAAGTCCGTTATCTACCGACTCCAAACTTCCCCAAAAAGATACCGTAGATGACAGAATAAAGCATGTTGGAAGTACGCCATATGATGTTGTCATTTTTGTCATTGAAAAGCTCTTAATTATGCATTCTTCAAAAATACATTTAATTTTGTCATCATTATCACTAATGTTTCAAAAATGCGATTAATTTTGTCATTGTCATCAACAACTCTTGAAAGAAGCATTTAACTTTGTTTTCATACGTATTTATGTTATCTTCTATACCATATAGTAATTTTCTCATTGTGGGATGTAGGAAATACCATTCCTTTCGCCAATATTTCGATAAAATTTTTGGCAACAAGGAACAATGTATTCCATTTTCTGAAAGACTGCTTAAATGGTAGTGAAATGGATGCATATCACTTGACCAAGGATTCAAACCAAACGTATCAAACGAATTTTGAATATACCTTTCACCAGTATTATTCTGCATGTTAATCGAATAATATGCAGCTTCCACAATACCAACGAGTTCTTCACGAGACACAGAAACTTGGTTTCCGGCCACAAATGGTTCGTTCTTAAGTCGATCTGCCATCAGAAGTTTGTATTGTAAGCGAATGGCCTTCTTCAAAGGCTTATTTATTACCACATCAGGAGGCTCATATACAGCAGTTAAACCAGCATCAACAAAATCCACAATAATCTTTGGTGTGCTTGTTTCGTTGCTCTGCGTAATATAATCTACCACCTTTTCAGAGTAATGGCTACTAGCTTTATCCCATATTGGACCGATTACCCTTTTAGTGGGGTACAGCTTGCGCAACAATTCCGAGTAGATGATGACTGTTGAAGATGTCTGCAGTGATTTTCAGTAAAAAGCACAGTAGATGTATTGTACCCACTCCATTCTCTAAAAATGATAAATGGTGTAGTCAATGCCAAATCCATCGAAACCATTAAAGTGCATCCGTCAAGCTGTACCAACATGTTTCACACCTCGTGGAACCAATAAGTTGTCATCCTTTTCGTGAAACTTCAAGAAAGTTTCATCAGCAGCCAATACGACTTCAACCTTTTCTTTCAAAAATAGCGTTCTGACTCGCTCTGCACCGACTAGAGCAAGTTCCTTCCAGTTATCAGGAACTTTTTGAGCAATGGACGATTGTCGTGTTGTAAAATTGATTGCTTTTAAAGTTCTTTCAATAAATTTGTGCATACTGTTTGGATAATTCTTAGACTTCAATACATTTGAATTAAAATCATATTGTAGGCTGCTATATTTTCCGATAATAGATTCATAAAAAAGATGTTTTTGACAATGGATTACCAGATTCCCACCTCGACTGCACCAATTCGCGTACGAAAAATGTGTGATGACGAGTGCTCCTGTTGATGTTACCAGTATCGGTAAGTTCGTGGTCATCGGAATTTATGGTTTTAATGCTAGTACTTATGTCATCCATAAATTTCTAATTCAATTAAAATTGCTTAGGTTTCATTTTTCGCTTAAAAAAACAAAAAAAATGCCTATTTTGTCCGAGGCTTTATTCTGTCATCTACGGTACATTTTACAAGTCAAGAAAAGCAATCACGGTGTGATAAAAACAAAAACTTAGGGCAAAAATTAGCCTGCCGCAAATACAATAACAACAGTTTTATTCCCTAACTTATTTCCGGGTTCTTTTGCCGTTGACCATCTGCGTGTTTTGCTTCGGGTGCTTGGTTTAGCCTGCCACGAATGGAAATTTCAATATTTTGCCAATTTTTGCGCAGCAAAAGACATTTTAAGCCACATGTCGGATCGAGAATTGCGCCCCGTAGCACCTCCACAAAATTGATGGTATATAACTCCCTTTTTCATGAGTGAGAAAGGTGGACCACCAGGGAGACTCAGTCTTGTGTCTTCTTTCAAAAGTGGTCCACCTTTTCTTGATAGCGCGGATGCCAGAGACCCTCCAACAATGCCACAAAGTCAAGCCTGCAATGGCTTTCATCATTTGAAATCTCATTTTCCGAGTCATCAGAGGTGGTTTCCGGTTCAGTTGAACTATCAACCACTAACCAAATAACTCGTAAGAACGAGATATCCTCTAAAAAGGGTAGAAGAAGGAGGGAGTGCAACAGGTTAGTGATAGAATTAAGCATGGAATAAACATCAACAAATTGAATTTATTTTTTTAATTTTCGAGGAAAAAATGGGCTTCGCGTTTTGCGTCACAATATTACTGCAATGTATCGCAGTGTCTATTTAGAATAATAGGCTTGACGTGTCAAAAAAGAATTGTTGCCACAATACTTTCGAACTTTGGCACAATTCAAAGGTGAGAATCGTATCGGGATTCAAAAAGTATTGTGGCCACAATTCTTTTTCACAAAGAAACCAGGGAAATGTGAGTTTTTTGCAGTACTTGAGACAATTAATATTGATTGAAGGCATAGGCCAACAGAGATCTTTTCATGGATCACAAAATGGCAGTAACATCCATATGCTTTACTATTGCAAATTCATATTTAATTTATGCAGAAGATTATTATTGCCAAAAATTGTAGTTGGGAAATTACTGTCTTTATCATCACCAATTTGATCCCCCTTGTTTTCCCCTTTACACGCTCATTGTTCAAACATACTGCAATTCTGACATTTCTCTTTGAATTGTCCACAAAGCAATTCCTAAATATGCTTCTTTCATTATCCTTCACTGACTTTGTATCAAGTTGATAGAGCTAAAGACTTGACTTGTCTCTAATCTAATCAATGGTAAAAGGGGTTTGTCCTTGTCCCCAATAGTGCTTGGTTATATTTTTGTACAGCTGTTTTCTAAAAGAAGTTGGCTTCTGATATTCAAAACATATTATTTCATCAAAAATACACTTAGGTGGTTTGCCACAAGGAGGGCATGCTGACAGATTGAAACACTCACATTCACTAGAATGCTTATTTCACCATCTGAACAGCTAAAAATCATTTTTTCACAAATGTCTTGTACTGTTTTGGATAGCATCCTTAATGGTGCATATATCTTAACATTGTGAGGTTATAGGGACATCAGCAGAGTTCATCCAAGGCATGTGCAATGGTATCAAGCCAATGGAAATCAAGAAATGCCCAAATCATTTTGACTTAATAACGTGAAGGGGATTTTCAAAGACACAATTTCCAAAGATTTATTGAGGCACATCTCCAGTATTCTACAGATATTGGGATAGATCAATCATGTTGGCTACTTTAGGTGTGCAAATGTGCGTATCAACGATTGGGAGTGAAAGTCTATGGAGAAACCAGTACATTGGATGATATTTTCTCACATTGATGAACGTTTTCAAATTCTCTCAACTGCAAATGATCTGATGTGGACTAAAGGGTCAATGTCATGCAAAAGACTCAAAATAAGATAAACATCTTTGCTATGGTGTCTTTGAATCAATGAAGGATGGGACTCACATCAAAAATGTAGTTCAAAAGGTCTGCATTCGCTTGCAAATTTCATGAAAAGTCCCTTATGGATTTGTTTGTAAGTCACGTAACAATGACAATAGGGTTTGCAAACCAAATTGGTATCCTACATCACCACCGGGTTGGCATCGGACATGACAAAAATCAATCATTCGGACAGTAGCAGCATTCCAATCTAATGCTCCGTCGTAGACCATCAATATGGAACTGGAATAAAAGGCCAAAGATGAGTTTGTTTGAAATATAGTATGCAATTCTGATACTTGGGACTCAATATGAGATATCACATCCATCCGAAGAGATTTTGTATCATCCTGTCGTAAAAAGTAGGTTCTTAATGCATCCCGAAGCTCCTTACGAGTCGTCAAGGATCGCCCAAATGGTTTGTCCCAATATCGATAACCTTTGCTATCAGCATCTGGATGCCATGGATCATACTTTCGCATCCCCACGATTCGAATCCCAAATGTCTGTTGATATATGCCATACTTCTTCCATTCCTTTTCTTGTTTTTCTCGTGAGCAGTTGGGTTCGAATGTTTGTGTTCCTATTTTCAGGTCCAAGATACAAGGATATTGAAATGTAGAAGTAATGTCGTGTAATACAATATACCTTGCTTCTGTTAAGAAGGTATCGGATTTGATGGTTGTTGCTTCTACGATGCCATAATATGGTGCTGTGAAGTTGATCAATCGACGCAAAAATTCCAAATTGTGTTTTATAGTATTGAAAGATTCTTGATCGACCAGCTTCGATTTGGCAACAATAGGATCAAACCAAAATATCGAATAAGAGATTCGATCCTCTATAGTCACATTGTCGGTTCGATATAACATCCTTATAAGTCTATTATTCCATTCATCTTTCGGAAGTGAAGAAATATTCATGAGTTCATAAAATAGAACTTCTCGAAATCCACGGTTTTCCTTGGTAACCATTGGCTTTAAGATGTAATGTGGTTGCATCCTTAGCATGGGCGATTTTTTCATTCCGAAACCTCCTACCTGATTTTCCATAGGACTCAATCTTATACATCTATCAGAATCAATCAATGATGAAGAACGATGACGAGCTGAGGAAATGATAAGATTCTCTTGACAGTCCAAGCTTTCCATAGGAAACATTTGTAATAACGGTCCAGCAGATTGTAGCAAAAGACCATCATCAATTATTCTCTTGGCTAGAAATCTTGCTCTTCTTCGTAATCTATTCAGGATCCATATGATAACGATCCAAGACAATGAGGATGTAACCAAAAGAACTTGAAATGTATTGGACATGACAAACAAGATATCATGGTCCTTCCTTTCGGCCAAAATCTTCGTCAAAATGGGGCCAGATTTGGATTATCCAGTATCCTTGTTGTGGTTTAGTCGTTACATGGCTAGGTTACTGTGAAGCATTGGAAAAGTCAAGGTTAGCCAATCACATAGACCCAGCCTATTATTTCCTTGTTGCATAGCTTTTCAATTTTGATCATCACAGCCCTACTTACTCTATTGCTTAAAAAAACTGGTCCTTTCCAAGTTGATTCACTCTTCTGGTATCATCTTTTCATTTAGTGGTATGAAATAAAATCCATAGAGTCTTATGGCTGTTTGAAACGCCTCTGTACATACTATTCATGAGTGATCTTCACCTACTTACAAAAACATGAAATCCGATTTCTGTCAGTTCATTGAACTAGCGGCTGCCCCTGCCACTTTTCGCTTATTTTCCAAACACTTAGTTTGCATATCAAGGACCTGATTGTACTTGTGTCCCAAGGTTGACTGCCAAAATTCACAATTTGAAGTCAAAGCAATGTCACCTTCGTAGTCGAATTTTCATGTAAACGAATTGTACATTGAGATCAAATATTGAATTTTAACCCCCTGTTGCTTGACACTCCAAAAACAATTAACCAAACGATGTCCCCTATTTCTTCTACTAGCACATTGATTCACTGGGCTACCCTAGTATCCTCGTTTCACCGAGCTCTCTCGTATTGGATCACTGCATGAATTTATTTAGATTCAACTTAAATATTGCTACGTTCCTATGGAACACTGTCAAATTCTGATTTTTTCTCATAATGCAGCACGCAATAAGGAGAGAAATTCAATCTGGCAAGTATTCAATGCTTTTTCCTTTCAGCTCAGGTATTCCTTTTTGTTACCATTCTTTAAACTTTCTCATTCATGGCTCTCTTCAAGGCTTCAATGCTGAGATAAAGTAAGTTTTCGGTACGTTTCCGCTTTTTTTGGCTTCCAAGAAGTGTTGCATTTGACATGAAGTTGTGCCATCATTTTTATGGATAGTCATCAAATGTTGTGACTACCCAGTTCCTTGCACATAGTGAATTTACTAATTTGTTTTCAAGATATCAACTTGACTTACCTCGTAGATAGGCTCACTTTAAAGAATTAATTCCATTCTAGCATTCTGTGACCAGCCTATATTCTCATTTCTTATAAATGGATTTCAAGTTTGGCTGCAAGCTTCATCCTTAACAACTCGCTCATTTTTTCCGTCCTGAAATGGCAAGCAAAACACATTTGACCCACACCGGTTAAAGAATTATGACTCGATAACTTGAAATGTCACTCCGACTCCCATTTGGCTTTGTTCGTATCATTTTTTCATGAAACAGGTGAATATTCAGGGTAAATACAGCGGTAGATGGAGTGTAAACACGAATTTAACTTAATAGCCACAAAAAAAACCAAGGCTTGTTAACTTCAATGATTAAGCATACCCTACTTTTTAAATGTACTTACTTCATCTACATTCACTTTTCAATTTTTAAATGTATAATTGACATCTCTTAATAAAAGAGCACTTATACCCTTCATGTTACTGAAGTGAAATCATTCATGCGTGGCTTAGACTTCATTGGTCATTAAACATGCATAAAGCTACATTTGACATCACTATCCACTAAAGCCTTTTGACATCATGGTCATACATTGGCAGATGTCATGGAACTTGTGCCCTTGTTGGATCAAGGAGATACCCAATCGATGAAACTTGAAGTGGAGACTGATAACGTGATGCCAGGAAATATTTCACACAGGCTCGGAATGATTCTCGTTCAGAGGCTGGGATAACCATCCAGTAACCATCACGTTGAAACCTGGGTAGTGTCATCATTCCTGCCCATCGATCTTTGAGTGCTTGACAATTGGATGATGAAACCTTTGCCGCCAAGCAGTGGTTGCATACCTGAAAACTTTCTGTTACATTGCATTGGACAAGTAATCGCGCCAATTCCCATATTTCCGGAGATAAAGGATGTGTGTTTGCAAATGACTCATATTGAGAAGATCCTACCATTTTGTCTTCTACTAATTGATTCAGGCTTTCAGATACATTGCCATGTTGCTTCAGGTGACATCGCATGCACTGATCGAGTGGCATAAATGTATCATTTGAGCTGACATTCACTATTAGTGGCGGAAGTATTTTGACTTGGTTGAGCTTCTCGAAGTAGATGGAATCGCTTTTCTGTCAAAAAGATGAAATGTGTTTACCTTGTTCAGGGTTACCAGCTACACAGTCTATCCCATTTGACTCAGAATCTACATGAGTCATATCTGAATTTGAAGCATCCTTGATTGAATATTGATCTGACACATTTCGGTCAATCTCTGCTCCATTTCGTAACTTTCTTTGTACCTCATTGCAAAAGTCATTGAAGAGTGCTCTCAAATGTGGTGGAATTGCATGACAAAAGCCATACTTCTGTATGGTTGAAAGCGAGGACTTTTCCTTCCAAAAGGATTGCAGTTGGACTGAACCTTTGCTAGTAATGAATCCATTCAAATGCGTCATAAAATCACCCTTACCATGTGAGACCTTGAGACGGGATTTTGCGACAAAAAAACCCATTTCCCTCAACTTTCGAGAAAGTTTGGGTGTATATGGCACATGAACTCGTTTTCCGCTGAGTAAACTATCTCGATATTCTTGAAAAATCACTCGTTGTTTCGGTGGTACAATGCGAATGTAGTTCTTCAAATGGAGCTTGTTTGATACTCCTGTTTGGTCTTGCTTTTCCTTCCAAATCAATTGTAGCTCATCAGATCCAATGGCTAAGACCATTTCGTTGACTTCGACTTTTCTTAACTTTTGGCTGCATGGATTATTTGATTTAGTGTAGTGACATTTGGCAACGACTTCAGCAAGCTCCTTCCAGAGTGGATCCAAACACGTTTTTGTCTTCTGTTCTACATGCGCGTACGCGTCTTCGATAATTTGTTTCTGTTCCAATGTTTCGATACTTTCCTTCATTGTCTGTTCGACTTGGCTTGTATTGGGAAACGCAAAAGTGAACAAATCGCTATGATTAGTTAGCATCAATTGTGCCGTGCTTTTGGCAAGCAAATCTCGTGTTATAGAAGTGTTCATTAGAATTTCGATTAGAAAGGTAAATGACCGAAAGTTAACTAAAAAGGGATTCACTTCCACAGAAACAGAGAATTTTTCAGGATTTCAGGAATTCAGGCACGCCTCCATAAGGAGTCCTAAGAGTAATCGTGAAATTTAATTTTATTTACATGAAATCAAGGCTTATGGACACTCGAAAACAATGCAATTGAGAAGTCATCGCGGATAAATAAAAACCGTTTAGCGCAATTCACCGATGAATCCGAGAAAAATGGATGCGTAAGCTTACGACTACAATTGGTTGAGACGTCATAGTCGTAGAAGAGAAAAAACAAAGAAATCATTTCAAGTCATTAAAAGTCCGAAGTGCCAAGGTACTTAAATCTTATCTCCGTAAGATCCATTTGGGCCAACTTATTCAACCATTATCTTTGACTGTCGTAGAACTTTTAAATACAGGTCAAAATCTAGTTTGAATGTAAAGCTTCATCAGACCCGTATTGCTATAAAGGTTGCACCATTTTCAGCTGAGCAAAGGAACACTTAATTACCTCACTACCTAAAGATAATTGTATTTTAGAGGATACAAGAATTGAATAACAAAAAGGGGACTTTATCAAGCAAAAATTATGTAGCCATAAAGACATTCTGATGAAAAGCAAGTTGACCTATCCAGAACACATGACAAGTTGTGAATTAAAAAATTGTTTTAGAAAATTATTGGCTGTATATTGATTTGAAAAATCCTTTCCTGAACAGAAATCTTGAAAAAAGTCATTTATTTAATGATTCCAACTGGTGAAAAATGTTGCCTGAAAGATAAGTGCATTAACCTTGAAACATGATCTGGTTTAGTCTAAACCTCAAAGGAGTGAAAAAATTAAAGTTTACTAGATAGCACTATTTGTGCATTAAATAATTTTTCTAAAAGATTCAACTTTCCACACCTAAAGCAATCCTAGACGATAATGCTTAATGATTTAGGTTAAGCACACTGAAATAATCTATAAAACAGATTAATTCAAGAGATGCTATTTTGTACCAACATTTGGAGACGTCCAGTGTTGCTAGTACATGCTTATCTAGATAATTAAGGTATCAGATATATTAACACATCTAAAAACAACAAATGGCAATGGTAATATTTGTTGTTTTCTGTTAACAAACTTTAGATAATACTAAGCAAAGGTCTCAACACTTTTGGTGATAATACAAATGTGTTTCACAAACTTTTATATCATGAAAATGTTTATCTCTATATAAAGAGTTCTCGACGCGCCTGTAGACATATTTAGAGTTTCCTATTGAGGTCAATGTTGATAATTTTGGAGTTACATGCCTTTCAAAGAATGCAACATATGGAAAGTGGACCAAACTGATAGATGCAGAATATCACTTCGTGACTTCATTGGGGATGAAATTTTTGAGGCTTATTTCAATTGACTTAGACATCGATGCAGACTTATCCGTTAGATACTTAACTCCAAAAGGTTACCGAAAAACACCAGAATCATTTCGCTGAAAGAGGACTTACGAATCCACCGATGTATCAATAGAAGTTATAAAGGGTTTAAAGAGTAAGGGTTTATTTCCTTCCTAATTCGGATGTTGGTGAATATTTAATTTATTAACTTAAAGATAATAAGTTAGATACATTGAAATTTCTCCGTTATCTTACATACGGAAATAAAGTAAACTTTATCATGCCCCTCACAGTTAGTAATCCTTTACGGGTGTCCATTTGATTCCCCTGACAATCCAGGAGGGCAATAAATAATATTTGAATCTGAATGCTTCAGCTGAGCTTTTTTAATACAACGCATACGCATATGCTATCTTGATTTTAAAGTCCTATCGATGTAGGTTAATGCTTTTCATCAATTTATACTGCTAGGTAACAAATGACAGTATACATTTACTGCCTAAAGTATACCGTTTACTTTGGTCTTGACGCTGTGACAGACTGACCAAGACCAGGAGGAGCAACAACGGAAACTTTTACGTTTTAAGTATTTCGTTCAAGATCACAACCATTCCGCCAATCGTGTTGTTTCTCAACTTTCTCTTGATTAATTTCGTGTGAAACCAGCCCTAAAGGGGTGGGGGCGAAATCATCATGAAAGATGATACTGATTATGGTGATGAGGCCGATTTAATTGATTCTTACTTTCTACCAGGTGGAATCTTCGATCCAGATATT